>WNYA01000623.1:0-111595 GCA_019512145.1 Engystomops pustulosus
CATCCCCCATGTAGATATTTACATACAGATCTGCAGGAATCACCGCTGGGGGCCTAGAGGAGACGTCGCTGTCCTGCTGCGGCTGGAGGTGAAGTTGCTGCATTGTCTTTGTTATATTCTGTAAAAGGAGAATATAAAGGTGTTAGACGCTGGCACCGCGCATGCCCAGCCCCTGAGGGGGGTGAACAGACCCTGCTGGGGTGGGGGGGAAGGGAAAGGACCAAAAAAATTTTTGTAAATTCTTTATCCTCAGGACAAAATGTTAAACAAATCTGCCATGCGGAGTAACACGGGGAGGTGTCGTACCGCCATCTGCAAGTCACATGATACAAAAGCCGCAGAAAAGGTCTCCATCATCAAAAAAAATGTACAAACCAAAAATTACAAAAAATCGTTTTAAAACATTTGGCGTCTATACAATGAACAGTTCAATGTTACACAAAGCATCTTACACGGACTCCAGGATTATTTTTTGCGCTTTGTTTAGAAGTGTTTCTGGTCCTGTACCCAGCGGGAGGATGTTATACACAGCAAGCAGAGGTGGTGTAATACTACCCCAGGCCATTAGGTAATTAAATATTTAAAGGGGTTTTGTAGTAATGACAAAGAATCTACAGGATGGGAGATAAGTGACCGATTCCTGGGGGTCTCATCACTAGGGGGCTCCATGCACGTAGGGCACTGCAGCAGAGTCCCTTACCCCTTTCTCATGACTGAATTTAAAGGTCCATCCACAAGGACCTCCAGCAGTCATGAAAATGGTGCAAGTGACCCATGAGAATAGCATGATGATCAGTGCTCTGTTCACACCGGGGCACTTGAGTGACTGATCACTGGGGGTCCGACTACTAGGAGCCGCACTACAGGAGACTCCCTGACCCTGACCACGACTCTCTGAAGTGCCCCATGTGAGTATTAGTGCTCAATGCCAATAGGGAACTTGGTTACCCTATGCTCATGCATGATAGCTGGGGGGGGTCCCACAACGTGGACCTCCAGTGATCATGTAAAGCCCATGGCGTGCAGACTGAGCATGTCTACCAGAATCCCACCATAGGGACCCTCAGTGATTATGGTCATACATGTGCACCAGCTTCCCACTTGCTGGCAGTGGGACCCCCAGCGATCCAGAAGGCCCTTGTTCTCATAATTGCCGACAGTTCTGGCAATTAGTCACTTATCCCTCATCCTATCAATGTCATTAGTGCTAAAAAAAAAAAAAAAAAATCCCTTTAAATATGGGGCCCGCAATGTGATTGGCTCCTCCCACAATAGCAGCCCAGGCTTCCGATTGGTTACCTCCGCTGTGGACCAGGTACCAGCTACACTTCAGGTGACCCATTAGGCGCTGGGGCCGTGCGCCGCTTCCTATGGCACTATATAAATTATAGGAGACATTAAATACAAAGTGTCAATATTTTCCCGTTAAAAGATCGATCCCCAATTTGTACAAGTTTCTCCGTCTCTTCTCCGTATTTATACATCATTTTAATATTCCTAAAGATCGAAAGATTAAAAAGTTGCCGGACGCGGCTCAAGGTTTTCTGTTTAATTTTTCTTACACTTTGTATAAAACCAAAAAAATTTGGGGGTGGGGGAAAAAAAAAAAAATGTGGGCAGCATTACAGAAAAGCCACGACTTTACATTCACTCCTTTAATGCTCACCAACCTAAAACAAACAAAAAAATAAAAAGTTTTTTTTTCAGCCACTTGCCGCTTTTTCAATAAAATTCTGAGAAAAATACTTTGTATCCGTTGTTTTTTGTGTTTTTGCAGCAATACGATTAAAGTTCTCCTTGTTGCAGACAGTTCCAGGGATGACCTTGGCGGATAGAGAGAGAGATTGCTGCACTGAGGGCCCCGGGCCCCTGGGAGACCTGCGACTCCACATGAGACTCTTGTGGTCTTCAAAGTGCGTTGGTTTTCACAGCGTGAAGAGAATCGGCTCCTTTACCTGGATTCAAGGGTCGACGTCCTCAAGGTCACTTTTTGAGTCTCCAAGAATCATTGGAGAGTCAGGGCCCTTCACAGAAACCAAAAAAAGAAGAAAAGTGTCAGAAACTGCCCTTCTCCAAGTGTACGGGAGGTTTCCTCACACTGCTGTGCTCTGTGCTCTCTGCAGCCAGTGTTATGTATTGTCCCAGGAGAGATATGTAATCAGACCTCACACTGCTGTGCTCTGTGCTCTCTGCAGCCAGTGTTATGTATTGTCCCTGGAGAGATGTGTAATCAGACCTCACCCTGCTGTGCTCTGTGCTCTCTGCAGCCAGTGTTATGTATTGTCCCTGGAGAGATATGTAATCAGACCTCACACTGCTGTGCTCTGTGCTCTCTGCAGCCAGTGTTATGTATTGTCCCTGGAGAGATGTGTAATCAGACCTCACACTGCTGTGCTCTGTGCTCTCTGCAGCCAGTGTTATGTATTGTCCCTGGAGAGATGTGTAATCAGACCTCACACTGCTGTGCTCTCTGCAGCCAGTGTTATGTATTGTCCCAGGAGAGATGTGTAATCACACTTTTGTGTATTTTGTTAGTAGCAGCTGGACTGTGATATATGGATTTATATTCCAGCATTG
Source organism: Engystomops pustulosus (assembly GCA_019512145.1). NCBI lineage: Eukaryota > Metazoa > Chordata > Amphibia > Anura > Leptodactylidae > Engystomops > Engystomops pustulosus. The sequence continues at coordinate 2,578 of WNYA01000623.1, forward strand.
TAGCTTCTCCTAGTGCACTGGGGCTTGTCCTCACACTGCTGTGCTCTGTGCGCTCTGCAGCCAGTGTTATGTATAGTCCCTGGAGAGATGTGTAATCAGACCTTTGTTGTATGTTGTAGTAGCAGCAGGACTGTGATATATGAATTTATAGTGCAGGATTGTAGTTTCTCCAAGTGCACTAGGGGCGTGTCCTCACACTGCTGTGCTCTGTGCTTTCTCCATGTACATCTATACACACCCTCTGACTGAATTCTGTACAGCCAGAAGCTTGCATAGAAGCTATATAAAGGCTCTATGCAGAGGCCCCTGACTTATACAGATCTTGTAGCTTCCAGAATAATAGAGAACTTCTTTTCCATCAGTAAACAGCGGCCCAATCTGCAGAGTCACCTTGTCATAAGAGCACTGAGGCCCTAGAGCTATAGAGTCAGGGTGTGGGAAGGGGTTAAATTAAAGGGGATGTTCCTTCCCAATCCCCACACTGCACACCTGCTGCATACTCCTGTCTCCATTCTCATTGGCTGGGCTGCTCTCCGAGCCGTTGCTGCTCCCAGACTGGTCCTTCTCGTTCAGCAGCGCGGTGGCGTAGGCCAAGGTGTCCTGCAGAGAGATGGGGCTCAGTAAGTGTAATGCACACAGACCATGTGACCACGCACCCACCACCGGGATCTGCCCCCTGGGATCTGCCCCCGTGCCTCCCCCGGATCTGCCCCACCTGTGCAGAGATGGTCCGCTGGAAGGTTTTGGCTGTGGAGGTCTCGTTGGACACGTTGCTCTGTGGCGCCCAGCAGTGCTCCGACATCTGAAACAGGGAAACACAGTAAAGGATTAAACACTCTGCTTGCCGTCAGTGAACCGAACCATAATAACTACATGCAGCATGTCCCAGCATAGCCCTGATCACACAGCTGCGTTCTTGTTACATTTGTATCCAGTTGAGACAATGCTCCGGCAGTTTGTTACAATGTAGTAATAATCTAGTAGAATCTCCTCAATAGAAGACGGATGATGACTACTACCCACCTTCTTCTGTAGCCACTGCACGGCCCAGCTCCAATGCTGAGAGTTCTCCTTGAAATATTCCTTAGCAGCAGGACACCTGTCACCAGAGACACACAAGGAGAGAACCAATGAAGAGAGAAGGACCCTCAGGGCACAGGACCTGGGGGGCTCCTGCATTCTACACATGGAGACTCAAGATGGTGAGGACTCTCCAGGGTTTGTGCTTGTAATGGATTTCCCCTTTAAGAACATTATCGTCACCATGTAGAAGCAGTAGAGTCATCAGATGTCACATATAAACCAGAGAGCCCCTACATAGGAAAAGGGGTCTATCCAATCCAAAATGTCCCTCCAACCAATAACACTGGGGAGGAGCAGAGACATAGACTATAACCATAAGCAATGCACAGATCACCTTATGGATAAGAGATTTAGGGGGTAAGTGCACTGGGGCAGAGGGTAAGTGCACTGGGGCAGAGGGTAAGTGCACTGGGGCAGAGGGTAAGTGCACTGGGGCAGGGGGTAAGTGCACTGGGGCAGGGGGAGATTAATGGCCAATCCTGCTCCTCCATCACAAAATCCTCGCCTCATGATGTCCCCTATAGCTGTGGTTCCCTGTATCTGCCTTTGCCTGTGTCAGGGGGGTCTGCAGGCGCATCACATGAAGGGACAAGATGCTGATCATCCGTTTATGTATCTGCCCCTCACAGAAGACTACTGTATGTATGAAGAGCGCGAGAGTCCCCCAAAGAGCTTACAATCCAGGACTGACTTACTTTTGGGCTAAAGTTACCAGGAACTTGACACACTGGTAGCAGCGGCTGCTGTCTATGTGGTTGCTGTGATGCATCAACGCTGAAGGAAAAGGAGAAAGACATGAGAAACCAAAGTACAAACCTGCCAGCCCCGCCCCCCAGCAACCCGCCAGAGCCGCCCCCCAGCAACCCGCCAGAGCCGCCCCCCAGCAACCCGCCAGACTCACCCAGCAATCCATCAGACTCAAATGCAAACTTCAGCCTCTGCAGCTGGATGGGATCTTCAACAACCTAAAGAGGAGAATGTCAGGAGATTAATGCAAATGTACAAACAGAAGAACGAGGATCCATAGAGATTATCAATCCCCCAGAGATCACATACCAGGATCTCATGGAGGAGAGTGAACATGTTCTTCAGCTCATGAGGGGGAGCAGATTCCAGCTGATTCTGTACAAAGATAAAAAGGGATAACATAACATCAAAGTGTGTATTATCCCTGTACTGTGACATCACTGTGTGTATTATCCCTGTACTGTGACATCACTGTGTGTATTATCCCACAGACGCAGATTTGTGTATGTTGTGTAGTGGGAGGCAAAGAGCAGGACTGTGAGACTATGGACTTATATTGTCAGGATTGTAGTGTGGTTGTGTCCTCACACTCTGTGGCTAGAAGACGGGTTAGATTCTACAAATAAATCTGTGCTAACCTAGGGGGCCTTTGTGAGTTCTGAGATAGAAAGCTGTTGGCTTCATTTTTTGTAACTACAGCGCCGAATAAAACCTATGTTCCTGACCTCAGCCGACTTGATACATCATCAATGTTGGTCACCCCCCCTATTGATAAGATAATGCTATTCTAGGTTGCAATGCTGGGAACTGTAGTTACTGGCTGATGTTCCTGGGTAATGGTTGGACACATGGATTTGATGGCTAGTGCCTGTTCTGTTTCCCAGGCAGATCACTTAGAGGGTGACGTCGGGAGCTGCTCCGACTTGTAATCACAAAATTGAGCGGACGGGAATCCTGGCGAAACAGCTTCTGTGGCACCCACAAGGACGACGTGGAGGGACAGACCATGACCGTATCTCGAGCAGCTGCCAGTATGAGTTGGTGGGAGGAGAGGACTAGGGCAGGACACATGATAAAGATTGTAGTCATGTTTAAGGACGGGCAAGTGGAGACATAAAAAAGCTTTTTGCATCATAGCTGGGACACGAGTTAGAGGTATTGTACCTTGATAAAAGTTCTAAGTTTCCCACTCACTTGTAAGAGAAGGGGGGAGGCTTCTATATTACGCGGCTGGGCAACTGACACGAAGAATGTTCTGGGCAGGAGGGGGATGCACAGATACGACGCCCCTGGACAGGGACCCGATGCGGTGAAGACGGTGAACGCGCAGTTCCTGTGGTGAGCAGATGATCCTGCTAGGAATGGGGCCGCAGGTGAGTGTTAGCTCTGGCGGTACAGTCGCGGGGCGCGTGATATCTGATAGAACTTATTCTGCTCTTTTACAAACCGAGCCTGCAATTAATTTTTTCCACTGCCTTTTGGTAGCAGAGGTAATAAAATAAAAAGCGTCAGAGCCCCATTCTGCAGCCATCGGTAAGATCAAAAACGCAGAAATGGTGATATTTTTTGCTAATTATTAAACAGAAAACCTGATCACAGAGCATGTTTCGAGAACCCTCTGTCTGTGTTACTTTAGCTGTGGCTTATGGTCTTGTCTTGGTGGAAGGTTTCGTCCCAATCCGCCCGAAGTCCAGAGCATCTGGAAGAGAGGTTTTATCTAGGATTATTCTCCGTACTTGTCGCCTCATCTCTCTCCTTCGCAATTACCCCACACCCTGTGGTCCTGTCACAAATCCTTTTGTAACCTTGGGCCAGATCTGTGCTGCCACAATTCCTGCCTCGGAAGGCTCCTTGGCAGTTCCTTAGACCGCATGTATTCTCATGTGGCTGTACAGGCAATGTGAGGGTTCTATGACAGTGTGCGCCTTCCCCTAATAAAGTCCAATTGGCTTTAATTTCAACAACTGGACTTCCAATTGAAGGAGTAGAACCATCTCCGGAGGAATAGAGGACATAGACAAGCATGTGAGGTCTAATGAGTCACTGGGCTAAATATTGAATCAGGATAGAACGAGATGATTTATCATTGTCCTGTCTGCTGACATTCCCTAATGCACCGCAGATTTTAGGGGATGAGGTGGTTATAAGTCTCCATTCCCCACCCCTACCACATAAACTAACCCTCAGGGGTGCCAGCAAGAAGTATGGCTAAATCCAAGGAAATTGAGTGGACTGCACAGGCTTTGTGGATGTGACCGGAGATGTCCAGTAGATATGATCATGGATGTAAGGCAGTGGAGTTAACCATTCGAGGTCTTTCTGCTCTATTCCTTTTGGTGTCCGCCAGGTGGCTGACCACGAACTTGATGTGGGGCGCGGGTTGGTAGAACGGAGCGCGATGAGTTGTCTTAGGGTTTGAATGAACATGAAGACGTAGTGCCTAGTATACAGAGGATACATATGGAAACTGGGGTTCAGGCGGTGAGAGGGAGGGGCACACAGCTATAGCTACAATGTATCCTTAGAGCTGTGTATAATACATGTAACGACTCGTCTTCTCCCAGCTTCGGCCCACAGGTTCGCTTCCTGTGTGGAGCCACGGAGGTCATGAGCCGGAGGCGATGGGGTCATTAAGGGTCACGGGGCCTCCTTCCCTGAGCCGCCAGCAGTTACCGCTGAAGCTGGCGTGGGCCATCTCCATACACAAGAGTCAGGTATGTAGCCCCCCACTACCAGGGGAGTGTTTGACCACAATGGCCACACGTTACTCCGCCTCTTCCTGTGCCACAGGGGATGACGCTGGACTGTGTGGAGATATCACTATCACGAGTGTTTGAGTGCGGCCAGGCCTACGTAGCGCTATCCCGAGCCCGCAGCCTCGAGGGGCTCAGAGTCATGGACTTCGATCCCAAGGCGGTAAATGCAAATCACTACGTTCTCCAGTTCTACGCCCGACTAAGGAAGGAGCGAGCAATGTACCAGGTGAGAGGAGGCAGTATTATAGTTATATTCTTGTACATAGGGGCAGTATTATAGTAGTTATATTCCTGTACATAGGGGGCAGTATATGTAGTTATTGTCCTTGTACATAGGGGCAGTTAATTTAGTAGTTATAGTCTTGTACATAGAGGCAGTATTATAGGTTATATTCTGGTACATAGGGGCATATTATAGTATTATATTATCCTGTGCCTAGGGGGGCAAGATATTATAGTATTTCTTTCCTGTACATAGGGGGGTATGAATAGGAGCTATCTGCTTGTACACAGGGGGCATGGATTATAGTAGTTATATTCTTGTACAGAGGTGGCAGTATTCTAGTAGTTATATGCTTGTAACATAGGACAGTAAGTATAGTATTATATTCTGTACATAGGGGGCAGTTTATAGTAGTTTATTCTTTACTAGGGGGCAGTATTAATAGTGTTATATTCTTGTACAAGGGGGCAGTATTATAGTATTAATTCCTTGTACACAGGGGGCAGTATTTAGTAGTTATATTCTTGTACACAGGGGTGCAGTATTATAAGTAGTTATTTCCTGTACATAGGGGACGTATTATAGTAGTTATATTCTTGTACATAGGGGGCAGTAGTAATCGTATTTATTCTGGTCCATAGGGGACAGTATTATAGTAGTTATATCTGTACATAGTGGACAGTATTTATATAGTTATATTCTTGTACATAGGGGGCATATTATAGTAGTTATATTCTTGTACATAGGGGACAGTAATTAATAAGTAATTATATTCCTGTACCTAGGGGGCAGTTATTAAGTAGTTAATTCTTTGTACACAGGGGGCAGTATTATAGTATTCTATAGTCTGTAACACCGGGGCAGTATGAAGTCGTTATATCCTTTACACAGGGGGCAGTATTATAGTAGTTAATTCTGTACATAGGGTCAAGAATTATGTCGTTTATTCCTGTACATAGGGGGCAGTATTAGCAGTTATATTCCTGTACAAGGGGGTTGGAATCTTACTTTTATATTTGTTTTTTGTTTTTTGTTTTTTTTTCAGACGTGTTTGGATCCTTACCTGGTGGAGAAGAGACAGTTAATGTCACTATTCGTGTATGTTCCCCTTTTGTATATACGTCAATATTGTGCAAAAAAACCTCCGCACTTTTTATTAATTAAAGCTTTTTTTACGATTCTTTACCACTTTTTCCTGTCTAATCTCTAGTAGGGCGAACAGTTGTACCTTTATCTGAGGTTATTTGCTCTTGCTCATGTTGTGACATCCCTGAACCCTGCTACACTCCCCTTTAACTGTTACGGTCTCCATTCAACTGCAGTCAGAGGTGTAGAATTCGGGTGCATTTATTGGGAAAAGACCTAAATTTAAATCTCATTGCAACATCCAATAAATATCAAACACAAATGAAAATCAAATTGGCACCAACCATATAAAGTCTTCTGTGCGGTTTCCCGCTCACATCAACCCCCCTACAACCCGAGTTTTACCAATGATCTGGTCGGGGAGGTCGTACTGATTCCAGTTTATATTTGCGCAATATCATTAACAGCAGAAAGATGGGGTCAACCAAGTCCTGTGCAGATGTCATATTAACAGCGCCCCAGCCTGTGTGTTGGGAGGTGAACTACATATTATGTTGGAATCAACAAACACAACAAGCAGCAAAACTTCCCACACGCTCCACCTGATGCCAGTTGCTTATACGGCAATTCCACAGATGATTCTAGGCCTGTCTATGGGGAAGAGTCCTTCAAGTAGAGAAGTATAAATATCTTGAACATGGGTGGAGTCAGTAATGGAGATGTTGGAGTTTGGCAGTTTTCCCCCTCCGGCGGGTGAGTGTAATCATGGATCAGTCTCTATGTTGTATAAGTGGCCAGTCATGTTACTGCACACAGTTTCTGCCGCAGCTCCAGCACATATGCACTGTGCGGGGTAACCAAGAGGAAACCACAAACCCTTTGCACACCAGACCCCTACAAGTGGAGTCCAATACAAAACCCTAAAAACGGGTTTGCCACGAATTTGAAAACAGCGCCACACCTACGTGGCTCTCTTGTACTGCAAGCTCAGGTGATAGAACTGAATAGAGCCACATGTATCGGCAAACCCCACCAGTAACAACCACGGTGCACAAAAAGGATCTACCCTCCGTTCTTACGACAGACATGGTGCTATGCAGTGCCTGGGACCTGTCTCCTGCCAGACTTATTGTAACTCTCACATTGCTGCCATACCAATGTTCACACTTATAAAATTCTGCTAATCAGTCTGACAGGCGCTGTCACCCGAGAGCCTTACACAATATATTCGCTCCCCATGTTTACCCCGATACAAGTCCCCGCGCTAATGCACTGTGGTAGGCAGGACAGTGAATACATTTAATCAGCGCCCGGTGAATGTAGCCGAGCACCTCAGACTGATAGCATAATTACTACAACTTCTATAGTGTCAACAATGTATTTAGTGTAATAATAACTGACCGTCCGGTGGAGTATCGATCCTCAGGAAATGCTGAGTAGGAAGCGCCACAAATCACCGCTCTCCATTCCGCTATAGAACTACCATCCAGAGGTTCCATAGAATGAATGGAGCGGCAGGCTGAGGGTGGGCGCACTGGGCAATACTCTCCTGTGGTCCCTTTAGAGCGTGCGCCCCCCATTGGCTGTCTGTGTGGTCCTGCGCTCTTCATCCCCCTGTAGATATTTATACAGATCTGCAGGAATCACCGGCTGGGGGTCCCTAGAGAGACTCGCTGCCTGCGTGCGGCTGGAGTGAAGTTTGCTTGCTGCATTGTCTGTGTTATATTCTGTAAAGGAGAATATAAAGGTGTTTAGACGCGGCACCGCGCATGCGCAGCCCCTGAGGGGGTTGAGCAGACCCTGCTGGGTGGGGGGGGAGGAAAGGACCAAACAATTTTGTAATTCTTTATCCTCAGGACAAATGGTTAAACCAATCTGCCCATGCGGAGTAAACACGGGTGAGGTGTCGTAGTACCGCCATCCGCAAGTCACATGATACAAACGCCGCAGAATAGGGTCTCCAATCATCAAAAAAATGTACAAACCAAAAGTTACAAAAAATCTTTTCAACATTTGGCTTCTATACATGAACAGTTGTTCAATTTACACAAGCATCGTACAGACTCCAGATTATTTTTGCGCTTTGTTTAAAGTGTTTTCTGGTCCTGTACCCGCGGGAGGATGTTATACACGCACGCCAGAGGTGGTTAAATACTCCCAGCATTAGGTAATTAGAATATTTAAAGAGGGGTTTTTTGTAGTATGACAAAGAATATACAGGATGGGAGATAAGTGACCGATTTCCTGGGGTCTCACTCATCACTATGGGGCTCCATGCACGTAGGGCACTGCAGCAGAGTCCCTTACCCCTTTCTCATGACGAATTTAAAGGTCCATTCCACAAGGACTCCAGCATCTGAAAATGGTGCAAGGTGACCTGAGAATAGCATATGATCAGTGCTCTGTTTCACAGACCGGCGCACGTGATTGGACTGATCACTGGGGGTCCGACTACATATCGCCCTCCAGGAGACTCCCTTACCCTGACCACACCTCTGAAGTGTCCCCATGTGAGGATTAGTGCTCAATGCCAATAGGGCTTGGTTTACCCTATGCTCCTGGCATGTAGCTGGGGGGGGTCCCACAACGTGGACCTCCAGTGATCATTAAAGAGCCCATGGCGTGCAGACTGAGCATTCATACCAGAATCCCACCATAGGGACCCTCAGTGATTAGAGGTCTCCATGTCACCAGCTTCCCACTTGCTGGCAGTGACCCCCCGCGATCAGAAGGCCCTTGTTCCTCATAATTGGCCGACAGTTCTGGCAATTTAGTCACTTATCCCTCATCCTAGTCATGTCATTAGCGCAAAAAAAAAAAAAAAAATCCCTTTACAAAATATGGGGCCCGCAAAAAAACAAAAAAAATTTTGTGATGGCTCCTCCCATACAGCCCAGCTCCATTGGTTACCTCCGCTGTTGGACCAGGTACCAGCTACACTTCAGGTGACCCATTATGCGCTGGCCGTGCCGCTCCGCTTCCTATGGCAACTGATAAATTAATAGGAGACATAAATACAAAGTGTCAATATTTTCCCGTTAAAAAAGATCGATCCCCATTTGTACAATTTCTCCGTCTCTTCTTCCTAATTTATACATCATTTTAAATATGCCTAAGATCGAAAGATTACAAAGTTGCCGACTGCGGCTCAAGGTTTTCTGTTTAATTTTTCTCTTACACTTTTGTATAAAACCAAAAATTTGGGGGGTGGGGGGAAAAAAAAAAATGTGGGCAGCATTAACAGAAAAGCCACGACTTTACATTCAACTTTCTTTAATGCTCACCAACCGAAACAAACAAACAAAATAAAAAGTTTTTTTTTCAGCCACTTGCCGCTTTTTCAATACATTCTGAGAAAAATATACTTTTGTATCCGTTGTTTTTTTTGTGTTTTTTCAGCATCGATTAAAGTTCTCCTTGGTGCAGACAGTTCCAGGGATGAACCTTAGGCGGTGAGAAGATTGCTGCCTGAGGCCCCGGTCCCTGGGAGACCCAGCCAACTCCACTGAGACTCTTGTGGTCCTCAAAGTGCGTTGTTTTCACATACCGTGAAGAGAACTTCGGCTCCTTTACCGTACCGGGATCAAGGGTCACATCCTCAAGTCACTTTTTGAGTCTCCAAAATCATTGGAGAGTCAGGGCCCTTCACATAAACCAAAAAAGAAAAAAGATGTCAGAAACTGCCATTCGCAAGTGTACGGGTTTCCTCCTCCCCTCACAGCGCTGTGCTCTGTGCTCCCGTTGCAGACATTTTGTGTCTGTAATCAGACCTCACACTGCTGTGCTCTCTGCAGCCAGTGTTATGTATTGTCCCTGGAGAGATGTGTAATCAGACCTCACACTGCTGTGCTCTGTGCTCTCTGCAGCCAGTGTTATGCATTGTACCTGGAGAGATGTGTAATCAAACCTCACACTGCTGTGCTCTGTGCTCTCTGCAGCCAGTGTTATGTATTGTCCCTGGAGTAATCAGACCTCACACTGCTGTGCTCTGTGCTCTCTGCAGCCAGGGTTATGTATTGTCCCTGGAGAGATGTGTAATCTTCCTGAAGTCACGCTTAGAGCGATATCCAGCACATCTGCGGGATACATCACCTCCATATGCTTACAGTACACAACATATGGGCTCCATACATCCCCCTCCTACCCCGCACTCCAGCTATTCATCACTACTAGACGTCCCTCACTAAAGATATTATTATTAATGGGAATTAGAGGAATGTCCAAACGCAGAGAAGCGTGCAAGCGCCGAAACCCAGGCGGAGACTAATGACTTCCTCACGGCTTCCTGCAGAGGAGCTCTGTGCCAGGGGATGGGGTCCTGTTTACCCTTCTCATGGACTGTGTAGGTTGGGGTTTACTTCCTAGGATGGATACAACAATAAAACATATCCCCAAATATTCATATAAATCCCCAAGGTCCCAGGCCCCAGCACTAGGCACTGACTATCCTCTCCTCGGCAGCCGGGGCTCCTTGCATCACCAGGAGTCGAGGCTGGATCTCTGTGTATCCTGCAGGCAATGGTCCTGAACATATTCTGGATCCCCTTGATCTTCAGTAGGCAGGAGTTCACAAAGTATTACACAGAACATCTCGGTTTTCCTTCCCCAGAGTTGTCCAGTTAATCGTCTCCTTAATTTTGTCTTTCTCCGTTCAGGCCCATTTCGCAGGAAGGCAATTAACTCATCAGAATGTTTGTCCTGGTTGGAGTCCAACATCATTCTTGCATTGCCAGACACTGAGCAGTTCTTAAAGGGATGTATCCACAGGTATCGCCATGCAGACTGCAGCCAATGCTTGGTATATCCCTGCTATAGCAGCAGGACTGTGATATACAAATTTATATTCCAGGATTGTAGCTTCTCCAAGTGCTCTGGGAATGTGTCCTCACACTGCTGTGCTTTCTGCAGACAGTGTTATGTATTGTCCCTGGAGAGATGTGTAATCAGACCTCACACTGCTGTGCTCTGTGCTCTCTGCAGCCAGTGTTATGTACTGTCCCTGGAGAGATGTGTAATCAGACCTCACACTGCTGTGCTCTGTGCTCTCTGCAGCCAGTGTTATGTAGTGTCCCTGGAGAGATGTGTAATCAGACCTCACACTGCTGTGCTCTGTGCTCTCTGCAGCCAGTGTTATGTATTTTCCCTGGAGAGATGTGTAATCAGACCTCACACTGCTGTGCTCTGTGCTCTCTGCAGCCAGTGTTATGTATTATCCCTGGAAGTGTGTCATCATGAGCCTCCCACGCTTGCTCTGTGCTCTCTGCATTGACCTGTTATATTCCCTGGAGAGATATGTAACAGACCCCTCACATCTGCTGGCTCTGTGCTCCTCTCTGCAGCCAGTTTGGTATTGTCCCTGGAGAGATGTGTAAATCAGACCTCACACTGCATGTGCTCTTTGCCTACTGCAGCCAGTGGTTATGTATTGTGCCCTTGGAGATATTGTACTTAGCCTCACCACTGCTGTTGCTCTGTGTCTCTCTGCAGCCATGTTATGTAGTGTCCCTGGAGAATGGTGTAATCATATCTCACACTGCTGTGCTCTGTGCTCTCTGCAGCCAGTGTTATCTATTGTCCCTGGAGAGATGTGTAATCAGACCTCACACTGCTGTGCTCTGTGCTCTCCGCAGCCAGTGTTATGTATTGTCCCTGGAGAGATATGTAATCAGACCTCACACTGCGGTGCTCTGTGCTCTCTGCAACCAGTGTTATGTATTGTCCCTGGAGAGATGTGTAATCAGACCTCACACTGCTGTGCTCTCTGCAGCCAGTGTTATGTATTGTCCCTGGAGAGATGTGTAATCAGACCTCACACTGCTGTGCTCTGTGCTCTCTGCAGCCAGTGTTATGTATTGTCCCTGGAGAGATGTGTAATCAGACCTCACACTGCTGTGCTCTGTAATCTCTGCAGCCAGTGTTATGTATTGTCCCTGGAGAGATGTGTAATTATACCTCACACTGCTGTGCTCTGTGCTTTCTGCAGCCAGTGTTATGTATTGTCCCTGGAGTGATGTGTAATCATAGTTTTGTGTATGTTGTTAGTAACAGCAGAACTGTGATATATGGACTGTAGCTTTTCAGAGTGCATTAGGGTTCTGTCCTCACACTGCTGTGCTCTGTTCATTTAGCTGCTCCACATCTCCTCCATTCTAATGAAAGCTTTAGAAGGCTTCTGGTTGGGTTGTACAGCAGATCTCTCTAAGGACAATTCGTTACTCTGGCTGCTGTCCCCATGCTGATTTCTGCTGACAGGTTCCCTTTAGGGGGTTTTATAGGTAGAAACCCCATTCTACAAAAGATTCATGTTCTGTTCTGAGGGTTTGCTACAGTTGCATCCATTCTTCACTCTATTCCTATATTGTAACCCTCTGTAATGATGTTACAATGTATCAGTTCGTATCAGTTCGGAGTGGGCTGTTTGTACCACATTGGATCGTCCAGACTTGCTGCAACTGTAACAAACCCTCATCCTTGGGTATTATAAGGGTTTGGTTGTAAAGAAGAATGTTTCTCAGTTTTAACCCTTTTAACCCTTTCCTCACCCGCAGATTATTTGGTTTTGTGGCCAGGAAACAAGGAAGCACGACCGACAATGTCTGCCACCTGTTTGCCGAGCTGGACCCCAACCAACCGGCCAACGCCATTGTCAACTTTGTCTCCCGCGTGATCGGCACCCAAAAAAGATGAACCCCTCCCCGCGTCCCCCTGTCCGCGAATAAGCCTAATATTTGGAATATAGACTCTTTAAGAAGAGGGCAAGAGAGCAAGTGCATTATGGGAAAAGGGAAGTGATGTGGGGTCTCAGTACTCCGAGGGGAAGGAGAAGCAAGAAACCAAAAATACCCCAAAAAACGGAATCAATCCGCAAACGGTGGAAAAACCGTATCCCCGCAAAATCCCCGGAGTCGCCAAGGTGACGGCTGCGATTTCATTGGCTCATGGATCGGCTCGTCGACCGCTTCATAACACAGAGGTGTTAATTATTACTGACAGACACCACTTACCGCAGATACTAAACAATGTATACCGCCATATACCTGCATATAGAAACCCTATGTAGCGTGCACAGAATTTATAATGAATTGTCTAGAGATCTGTTATAACCAGGCGATATTTTGTATAACGGCTTAGACTGTACAGAGCTCAGCACATTTACTGCCCCCTTCAAGCTACCATATGGATTTGGGGGGGGGGGGGGGGGTATATGGGGCACATGCACTAAGACCTATTGGGAGACCAATGACACCTAGTGGTGGGGATGCAGAATGCAGCTGTGGGCTACTAGATGGAAGGATGAAGAGCTCCCAATCATTTAGCATCAATTGTATTGGATAGGCTGCATTGTCAGTGATGTCATCAGTCTGTAGTGTGCGGGTAGGCTGCACTGTGAGTGATGTCATAAGTTTGCAGCGAGCAATGTCCATGATGTCATCAGACTGCAGTGAGTGGATAGGCTGCGCTGTGAGTGATGTCATTAGTCTGCAGTGAGTGGATAGGCTGCATTGTCAGTGATGTCATCAGACTGCAGTGAGTGGATAGGCTGCCTTGCCAGTGATGTCATCAGTCTGCAGCGAGCAATGTCAGTGATGTCACTGCTTGGGAGTGAGGTGATTGGTTGTATTCCCATTGTTGTGGCTTTCCATAGATATAATCCAGAGTCCTCATCCGTGCCCCGATCAGCCATAATTTTGATGGGGCGAAGCTGTAATGTACAATAAGCTATAGGTCCAGACTACTACATAGATCACCAGGATGAGGATTCCTGACCTGCCTAGACCATAACCTGCCACTAGGGGGCACCTCCTCTGCCCGTTATACTACTGATATACCTTCTCCGGGGCGGTGTCGTATCTGTGTCTTAGTAACCACGCCTGTAGGTTATATAACCACATACTGACAGATAGTTCAAATGAATTGCAACCTGCTGTGGTTCATATATTTGAAGATGAAGGATGTAAATTTCTCCGGCTCCGCCCCGGCCGGGGGTGGGGGGGTGGGGGTGGATGCTCTGTGCTGTACATTGTGCTTGTATCAGACCTCGTATACATCCTTTAGGCACATCTGATATCTATGTCGGGGTCCTGTCACATGATTGGATGACGTGGGGGATGATCATTCTCGTTACCCCTATAAATCATACCAGTACAGTTGGATGGGGTGATACCCCCCTTAACCCTCTAGTGTTATGCCGTTTCCTCATTTTACCCTTTGACCCCCGTTTATGTCATCCAGTGTCTGATCTTCTAAACTGCAACCTATTTCCATAACATTGTAATCACTTTGTCATTTTAAGGCCAATTTATGAAATGATGACCCCCTTTGGCTCCTCCCACCAAGGGTGGGGGTGGGGGGTGAGTACTTGGATAATCTGGAATGTCTTATTTTATGGAAATCTTTTGTGTAAAATAATTTAATACGGAGAAGACGGAGCACTAAAAAAAACATTCGTGACACTGGGTTGCACTTTAGTAGATCCACTCCCCCCCTGACATGACAACGATAATATATATAATATACAAACTCGTCAGGACTCTTTATGTTACAGTATTATCCAATCAGACTCATTACTGAAGTATTCCGGGTGATAGTTCATATAACGTCCTAACCTCAGAGGGAACCTATCAGCAGCTGTCACCATACAGACCGCACTGAGTGTTATTTATTGTCCCTGGAGAGATGTGTAACCAGACCTTATGTTGTTAGTAACAGCAGGACTGTGATATATAGATCTATATTCTACAATTGTAGCTTCTCAAATTGCACTGGGGGGCCTGTCCTCACACTGCTGTGCTCTGTGCTCTCTCCATTGAGTTGCTTCACAGTCCCTTTCCTACTGTGTGATATAGTAAATGCCTTAGTTTTAGTTAAAACTACAAATGCCACAAGAGCAGCCGGGATTGTCTGTGGAGCAACTCAGTATAGATAGCACAGAGCACAGCAGTGTGAGGGCATGTCCCAGTGCACCAGAGCTGCAATCCTGGAATATCAATCTTTATGTCACAGCCCTGCTGCTACTAACAACATACACAAAGGTCAGATTACACATCTCTGTAGGAACAATACATCTGCTGACAATGCACCTGCTGACAGGTTCTCTTTAAAAGACATGAGACCCACAGAATAGGGGGTGCACTTTGGGCCCCTCGGTCGCCGTCCTTGAGCGCTGGGCTCGTTGACCGCCCTGGGCAGACGTTTTATAGATCTTCAGTATTTTCCGCTTTGTGTGTAGAAGGTTTTGGTATGTGAGAGGGATCGGGGGTGAGGCAGTTTTGGGGGAGGCGTGCGAGTGTGTACTTTCATTTTCGTGTATGAGAACACATCGTTCTCGAAGTTGTGATGTGACGACGGCACCTGTGTTTAACCCTGTGACCCCCTAACCGTCCCCTGCTTCTAGGACTAACCCCATTCAGTGCCCCACAGGGGTGACGGTCGGGCTCCACCATCAGAGGGGGTAGGGGTTGGTATAAAGTGCCTGGCAAACACCCTATGTGCCACCCCTCTGGCTGTGGGGATCAGCGCTGATCCCTCCGGCAGTGGAAGGGTGTTTAGCGTGAAAGAGTTTATACAGTGTGTAGAAGGCCGCTGGTTCATGTGTTACTAAGAAGATAACCCGTGTTTTGTAGCGAGCTTAGCGCGTCCCATTCCGATGCAGAGGCTTATATAATATTACAGGCTGCAGGCAGGAAGATTGTGGCATCGGCAGCTCACAAGTGGCTGCTCTGCAAAAAATATAGAGCTCAAACATGAGTGTTTTGCCCATTTTTGTCCACCAGGGGGCACATGACATTTTCATATATATCCCTTTAAATTACCCTTATATTTATTAGAGATGTGTCAGGTAAAAGCCATAGAGAGATGTTTAATATTCTAGGGTTGTAGCTTTTGCAATTGCACTTGGGATGTGTCCTCACACTGCTGTGCTCTGTGCTCTCTGCATTCAGTGTTAGGTGTTATCCCTGGAGAAATGTGTAATCAGACCTGTGTGTATGTTATTAGTAGCCACAGAATTGTGATACATGGATTATATATTCCAGGATTTTATCTTCTTCAAGTGGACTGGGGGTGTGTCCTCACACCGCTGTGCTCTGTGCTCTCTGCAACCAGTGTTAGGTATTGTCCCTGGAGAGAAGTGTCATCAGACCTTTTTTGTATGTTGTTAGTAGCAACAGGACTATGATAAATGGATTTATATTCCAGGATTGTAGCTTTGTCAAGTGCACTCATAGTGAGTCCTCACACTGCTTTGCTTTGAGCATCTCTATCTGATTGGATAACTCGAAGCAGAGCAGCCCTGAAGGTGTCTGCTTACACTTCTGTGCTCTTAAGTCTGTGCAATGAACTTCATCCGCTTTTCCCCTCTGCTCTATGTAAAAGCTGCAGTATTTAACCAGGAGCATGCTACAGCTTTTACTTAGAGTGAAGAAGATCATTATTTGCACAGCAGTGTGAGGACACACCGACATTGTACTTTCAGAAGCCAAAATCCTGGAATATAAATCCACATTTCACAGTCCTGCTGCTACTAACAACATACACAAAGGCATGATTTCACATCTCTCAAGGGACATAACATAATACTGGTTAAAGAAAACAAAGAGCACAGCAGTGTGAGGACATATCACCCGCTTTAGTCCTGGAATATAAATCCATATTTCACATCACATAGTTCTGCTACTACTAACAACATACACACGGGCGTGACTACACATCTCTCTAGGGACAACGCCATAGAGAGCACAGAGCACAGCAGTGTGAGGACAGCCAGGGACAATTCCTCACACTGGCTGCAGTCTGTATAGTCACAGCTGCTCACAGGTTCCCTTTTAGCCTCATGATATACAATGGATGAGCTTGTCTTGTGAAGGTGGGCGCCATCTTGTTTGCTGATGCCTGTTCCTGTAGCCTTTGCTTATTGCGGTCCTATATGATCCATCATTGTCCCCGTTCTATGACCATTGAAGATTCCGCTGGGGGCTTTATGCCTTTAAGATATATAGATTGCGAATACTTGGGTTGGGACCATCGATGCCGAGACCAGAGGATGGGATGGATCGGCTGCTTGACCATTGATGGAACTTTGAGAGTCTATATTCCCCCAAGTCTTATGATGCATCTTACTCGAGG
Organism: Engystomops pustulosus; assembly: GCA_019512145.1. Classification (NCBI taxonomy): domain Eukaryota; kingdom Metazoa; phylum Chordata; class Amphibia; order Anura; family Leptodactylidae; genus Engystomops; species Engystomops pustulosus. The sequence continues at coordinate 19,597 of WNYA01000623.1, forward strand.
GTCCCGTGAAGTCCCTGGACTTAAAGGGGCTTCTCATCCACGGCATCCTCCCAACCACTGGTTGAGCAATGTCTTCATTGCCCATGAATGTAACTCTGCGGACCTGGCTTCTTTTATGTTCTATATAGTGGAATGAGCAGGACATGAATGACTATCATATAGAATCACGTGTTAGATATATGATGTTACGCGCCAGCACTTCTCTTCTTCACGCATGTGATCTCACACACATGGACAGAGTATTTTATTTTCTATGGGAGAGGCGGGGAGGGGCAGATGGAGTCACACTTACACGCATGCCACCGATAAACGTGGTCTCCACCGGTCGGTATCTCCTCTCCGGTGACGGCCATGTAGCCTTGCAGGGTGGATCGCTTGCTCTACACTGGACACACAAAGCCTTCAATGTATGAACTAATAACCAAAGACACCTTGTTACCCAGAAGACACCTTGCCTGATCTTGCCTTAACAGAGCACTTTTTATTTGTGGAGATGTGGAATATAAGGACTACCAGGACTTCTCAGTATTGATGAAAACTTCACAACGCCTTAACGGAGAACCCAACTTTACATCCACAACATTGTGATACAAAGGATTTATTTCTAAGAAGTTGTGTCCGGGTTTTATGATCTGTGATGAAACCCAAGTCACCAGGGATGTTGTATATAAGATGGATACTCAGTAGAGTGCCACAAAAGAGGGGATCAGTGGCTCTCCATGTTGACCAATGTATCATTCAGTATTTGTAACTAAGTCTACTGGTCTATAATGAGACATCAAGTCATCAGTATAAAAGAAATGCTCAGTAGAGTTCTCTGATCACACCATAGAGTGCCTCCATAGAGCGCCACCATAGAGTGCCTCCATAGCGGCCTCTAATCCAATGACCTCTACATCTGCGCTATGTGCTCTGTGTCTCTAGCTAGTGCCATGCTGTTACTTGTATTAGCCACTTGGAGGAGCTGCTGCTATTGATCAAGACCTCACATGCCAGCTGCTCCTGTGCATCTCTGCTCCAGTCAGATGCTATGTAATTTGTACCTGGAGATGATACGTGTATGAGCTGCAGTTATGTCACACGAAATGCCGTCGCTCCGTGTGACTCCTACGCTGACCAGCAGCTGTTATGTATTAAGTCCTAGGAAGATAGGCTTAATGATTCACTCACAATAATTTTCTTTCTGCTGCGCTCACCAGTGCTGCTGCTGACACTGCCACTGTCCAGTCGTTGATGTACCATTCGTACCCTAGGATGGCTGTCCATATGTAATCAGCCACATCAGCGACTGCTGCTTGCTGTGCATCGCTCTAAGCCTAGCCAGTGTTAGGTATGTTATATCACTGGAAGAGATGTGTTCTAAATGCCAGACATCACACTGCTGTGATACTGCTGCACTCTCTGCAGGCCAGATGTGTATGATACTGTTCCTGAGAAGAGTGTGTAGTCTAATCAGCAACTCACATGACTGTGACTACTGAGCATCTCGCAGCCGGTGGCTTATGTATTAGTCCCTGCAGAGATGCCCTGCCTCCCAATGCTAATCAGAACTCTACACAGCTAGCTGCTGCCTCTGCTCGCCCCGTACTCTGCCAGGAACAGTGTTATGTGATCTCGCATACCTCGGAGGATGATAGTATGGAATCACGAATTGCGCCTCATCACGGCCTGCTAGCTCTGCCTGTCATCTCATGCCTTAGACGAGGTAGATTACATGTATCTGTCCCGTGCCGTGGAGATCGTGTCCACATCATCATGATGCCTCTACACCTGCGCTGGTCTTGATTCTCTGTGCTCGGTCTGCAGCCAGGGTTATGCTATTGTCCCATGGATGAGATGTGTAATCAGACCTCACACACTGCTCTGTGTGCAGACCTCACACTGCTGTGCTCTGTGCTCTCTGCAGCCAGTGTTATGTATTGTCCCTGGAGAGATTTGTAATCAGACAGTTGTGTATTTTGTTAGTAGCAGCAGGACAGTGAAATAGGATGTAAATTCCAGGATTGTAGCTTTTCCAAGTACACTGGGCGGTGTTTCCTCACACTGCTGTGCTCTGTGCTCCTTGCAGCCTGTGTTATGTAATGTCCCCGGAGAGATGTGTAATCAGACCGTTGTGTATTTTGTTAGTAGCAGCAGGACAGTGAAATAGGATGTAGATTCCAGGATTGTAGCTTTTCCAAGTACACTGGGGATGTGTCCTCACACTGCTGTGCTCTGTGCTCTCTGCAGCTAGTGTTATGTAATGTCCCTGGAGAGATATGTAATCAGACCGTTGTGTATTTTGTTAGTAGCAGCAGGACTGTGAAATATGGATGGAGATTCCAAGATTGTAGCTTTTCCAAGTACACTGGATGGTGTGTCCTCACACTGCTGTGTTCTGTGCTCCCTGCAGCCAGTGTTATGTATTGTCTTTGGAGAGATGTGTTATCAGACCTTTATGTTAGTAGCACTATGAATGGATTTATATTCCAGGAGTGTATCACTGCAAACGTGTCCTCACACTGCTGTAGTTTTGGCTCTGCGCTGATGCTCCATGGCCCCTCTACTTGCCCTGAGTAACTTCTGTAGCTTTCAACCAGATTCTTGCTACAGCTTTTACTCAGAGCATAGGGGAGGAGCTCTTGAGCAGCCCTTTGCACAGAAAAGAGCAGTGTAATGAAACACTGGAGCGCAGTCTCCCCCATCAGGTCTCTCCTAGCAGTGCAATCTCTCCCATCGGGGGTCTCTCCTAGCAGTGCAGTCTCTGCCATCGGGGTCTCTCCTTGGAGCGCAGTCTCCCCCATCAGGGTCTCTTTTAGGAGCGCAGTCTCCCCCATCGGGGTCTCTCCTAGGAGCGCAGTCCCTCCCATCCGGTTCTCTCCTAGGAGCGCAGTCTCCCCCATCAGGGTCTCTCCTAGGAGCGCAGTCTCTCCCATCAGGGTCTCTCCTAGGAGCGCAGTCTCTCCCATCAGGGTCTCTCCTAGGAGCGCAGTCTCCCTCATCAGGGTCTCTCCTAGGAGCGCAGTCTCTCCCATCGGGGTCTCTCCTAGAAGCGCAGTCCCCCCCATCCGGTTCTCTCCTAGGAGCGCAGTCTCCCCCATCGGGGTCTCTCCTAGGAGCGCAGTCTCCCCCATCGGGGTCTCTCCTAGGAGCGCAGTCTCCCCCATTGGGATCTCTGCTAGGAGCGCAGTCTCTGAAGTCTCCTCTCATCTCCTTCCCTCAGATCCCACCATTTCTAATTACAGATCCTTCTATCTGCTCTTATAATTAATTGCCGCTTGTTATCGCAGGATTTGCACGTTTCCTGCAGACCCGAGCCGCAGCAGGACCCGAACAGCCCAGGACTGGCCTTCAAGGGGCAGCACCAGGTTCACCAGCCTGATCCCTGGGACTGAGGCTGGACACAGGGGAGCCCCCTCCCCAGGGGATATTTCTCAAAAAATTGGGGAAAGGTCTCGCATATATAAAGCATGTGATAGGATTAGATACACAGCTCAGGAAACAGTATCACACATGATGGGATTATATTATCCTGTTCGTGACATCACTTTATGTATGATCCCTTTACTGTGACATCACTGTGTGTATCATCACTGTACTTGACATCATGTGTATTATCCCTGTTCTTTACATACTTTTATGTATATCCCGTACTGTGACTCACTGTGTGTATCATCCCTGTACTGTGACATCACTGTGTGTATTATTCTTTACTGCTGCATCAGTGGTTATACCTCTGTAATGTGACATCACTGTGTGTATTACCTCTCTACTGTGACATCACTGTTGTTTACTCTGTACTGTGACATCCTTCGTGTGTAGATACCTGTCGTGACATCACTGTGTGTATATCCCCGTTCTGTTACATCACTTATGTATTATCCCTGTATGTGACATCACTGTGTGTATAATCTGTACTGTGACATCACTGTGTGATTATTCTCGTTACTGCGACAATACGTGTGTGACCTCTGTACTGTGACATCACTGTGTGTATACCCTGCACTGTGACATCACTGTGTTATCATCCTGTACTGTGACATCCACTGGTGATTACCTCTGTACTGTGACATCACTGTGTGTATTATCCAATGTACTGTGACATCACTGTGTGTATATCCTTGTACTGTGACATCATGTTGTGTATTATCCTGTACTGTGCATCACTGTGGTATTATCCCCTGACTGTGACATCACTGTGTGTATTATCTAGTACGTACTGTGACATCACTGTGTGTATTATCCCTGTACTGTGACATCACTATGTGTATTATTGCTGTACTGTGACATCACTATGTGTATTATTTCTGTACTGTGACATCACTGTGTGTATTACCCCTGCACTGTGACATCACTGTGTGTAGTATCCCTGTACTGTGACATCACTGTGTGTAGTATCCCTGTACTGTGACATCACTGTGTGTATTATTTCTGTACTGTGACATCACTGTGTGTATTATCCCTGTACTGTGACATCACTGCGTGTATTATCTCTGTACTGTGACATCACTGTGTGTATTATCCCTGTACTGTGACATCACTATATGTATTATACCTTGTACTGTGACATCACTGTGTGTATTATCTCTGTACTGTGACATCACTGTGTGTATTATCCCTGTACTGTGACATCACTGTGTGTATTATCTCTGTACTGTGACATCACTGTGTATATTATCCCTGTACTGTGACATCACTGTGTGTATTATTTCTGTACTGTGACATCACTGTGTGTATTATCTCTGTACTGTGACATCACTGTGTGTATTATTTCTGTACTGTGATATCACTGTGTGTATTATCTCTGTACTGTGACATCACTGTGTGTATTATTTCTGTACTGTGACATCACTGTGTACAGCTCTGCTCTGCCTCTGTGTAACACTCTCAGGGTTGGGCATTCGTTCTATGTGTGAGAATGAAATCCATTCTCACTAGTCCGGAGGCCGGATCCTCTTTGTGCTGCAGATGTTCCCGGGAGGAGTCGTCCTCCGCATGCAGTCACTTGGATGTTATGTGTCCCATGTGTGGAGATGGAAAGTGATTGTTCCTGGATGAGTCAGCGGCTTCATCTCCCGCAGTGACATCACCGGCCGCCGCTGCTCTATACTGCGACCTTTGTGGCAGCCAAAGTGGGTGGGAAGAGAGGGGGTCACAGCGTCTGTACTGGAAGAATAACACTGAGAGAGGATTTGTAACCGTAGACCATCAAAATCTGCAGCAAGTGATCGGTTTTATCTCAGGAGATCTGAGTCGTCGTGTGTAGCCTGTGTTGTTAGTAGCAACAGGACTGTGAAAGATGCATTTATATTCCAAGACTGTACTGGGTACGTGTTCTCACCCTGCTGTGCTCTCTGCTCTCTGCAGCCAGAGTTAGGTATTGTCCCTGGAGAGATGTGTATTTGTACCTCACACTGCTGTGCTCTGTGCTCTCTGCAGGCAGTGTTCTGTATTGTCCCTGGTGAGATGTGTAATCAGACCTCACACTGCTGTGCTCTGTGCTCTCTGCAGCCAGTGTTATGTATTGTCCCTGGAGAATGTTGTATCAGACCTCACACTGCTGTGCTCTGTGCTCTTTGCAGCTAGTGTTATGTATTGTCCCTGGAGACATGTGTAATCATACCTCACACTGCTGTGCTCTGTGCTCTCTGCAGCCAGTGATATGTATTGTCCCGGGAGAGATGTGTAATCAGACCTCACACTGCTGTGCTCTGTGCTCTCTGAAGCCAGTGTTTTGTGTTGTCCATGGAGAGATGTGTAATCAGACCTCACACTGCTGTGCTCTGTGCTCTTTGCGGTCCATTGTTATGTATTGTCCCTGGAGAGATGTGTAATCAGACCTCACACTGCTGTGCTCTGTGCTCTCTGCAGCCATTGTTATGTATTGCCCCTGGAGAGATGTGTAATCAGACCTCACACTGCTGTGCTCTGTGCTCTCTGCAGCCAGTGTTATGTATTGTCCCTGGAGAGATGTGTAATCAGACCTCACACTGCTGTGCTCTGTGCTCTTTGCAGCTAGTGTTATGTATTGTCCCTGGAGACATGTGTAATCATACCTCACACTGCTGTGCTCTGTGCTCTCTGCAGCCAGTGTTATGTATAGTAACCTGTCACCACATTTTTCACAAATAAAGCGAATGACAAGGACAGAAGTCCTATTAAACTAAATACCTACCTTCTTTTAACTAAAAATAGTTTTCCTCACTCCCCATAACATCAACTTTGTTATCTTACCTGGCTTAAAGCCAGATCCAGCAGTAGAGGGGTGGAATGTCCTGCTCGCCGAGAGTCAGCAGCTCCCCCCATGGCCTGTGTGATGCGTCATGTCAGTGACCAGGGTGATGTCATTAAGGTCCTTGACAGCTGACATTTGCAAATCGACCCCGGTAGGTATCTGGATCACATGAAATCACAGGACTTCCATTGACTTCTACTCCTTCCCAAGGCCATCCATGGAGCTCGTGATTTTGTAGTGATCGCTACATACATGGGTTAGATTTTCAAATGTTGTAGCGGTTATAGAACCTAGAGACATACTCGTGTCTGAAATGGTGTAAGGAGCATGGGACATTGGGAAAAGGCTGTGGACTAGCCAAGCAGGGACCTGCCCTCCGGCCTGCTGGATTGGCTGTATGCCAGGTAAGATAACAAAGTTAATTTTATTGGGAGTGAGGGGAAACAATTTTTAGCTAAAAGAAGGGGAGCTTTTAGTTAATAGGGCTCTATGGGACCAGTCACTAGCTGTATTTGAGAAAATTGAGGCAAAGGCGTTCCCTTTAAAGGTTGGAATCTGTTGTAAATGGTAACAACCCATAGGTGGTGCAAAGAGACAGTTTCTTTCCTCTAGAAGAGAGAACTAATCTGCAGAGTTCCCAGCCAAAATGCAATATAAGAACTCCTAAGACCTCTGCATCATTAGACTCCAAAGATATAGAAGGTTACACCTAATACATTCAGGGGACCCCCAGTGGTCATGGTTGACTGTCTGTTTATACCATCCCATTGGGCACCGGTGCACATACTTGTTTCTTTCTACCGATCCATGTCCCTAATGTTATGTATCAGTCTCAGATCTGAATCATCATTTTGGAATTGAGGGGTGGGAGGGAAAATAGAGATGTGTCCTAAATATATCAGGCAATGTAATAACAGACACACACCATGGTCAGACGGTGCTCCAGGAGGACAATGAATTTTTGTTACCAGGCACAAACATGGTCAGCCGGCTGCTCCAGGAGGGACAATGTAATACCAGGCACACACATGGTCAACCGGCTGCGCCAGGAGGACAAATGTAATACCAGGCACACACATGGTCAGCCGGCTGCTCCGGAGGACCAATTGTATACCAGGCACACACCATGGTTCAGCCGGTGCTCCAGGAGGACAATGTATACCAGGCACAACCTGGTCAGCCGGCTGCTCCAGGAGGACAATGTAATTACCAGGCACACACATGGTCAGCCGGGGCTGCCGCCAGGAGGACACTGTAATACAGGACACACATGGTCAGCAGGCTGCTCCAGGAGGACAATGGTAATACCAGGCACACACATGGTAAGCCGGGCGCTCCAGGAGGACAATGTGATACAGACACAACGATAGGTCCAGCCGGCTGCTCCAGGAGGACAATGTAATACCAGGCAAACACATGGCAGCCGGCTGCCTCCAGGGGAAAATGTAATACCAGGCACACAACATGGTCAGCCGGGACTCCTCCAGGAGGACAATGTCAACCAGGCACACACATGGTCAGAGGTCTGCTACAGGAGGACAATGTAATACCAGGCACCACATGGTAGCCGGCCTGCTTCCAGGAGGAGGGGAAACAATGTGGTAATACCAGGCACACACATGGTCAGACGGCTGCTCAGGAGGACAATGAATACCAGGCACACCCAACGGTCAGCCGGACTGCTCCAGGAGGAAATGTAATACCAGCACAACACGGTCAGCCGGCTGATCCAGGAGGACAATGTATACCAGGCACACAATGGTCAGCCGGCTGCTCAGGAGGAAAGTAATACCAGGAACCACACACGTAGCCGGCTTGATCCAGGAGTACAATGTAATACCAGCCCCACACACACGGTCAGCCGTCTGCCTCCAGCGAGGACCAGTAATACCAGGCACAACATGGTCAGACGGGCGGCCTCCAGGAGGACAAGGTAATAACAGGCACACACATGGTCAGCCGGCTGCTCCAGGAGGACAATGTAATACCAGGCACACACATGGTCAGCAGGCTGCTCCAGGCGGACAATGTAATACCAGAAAACACATGGTCAGCCGGTGCTCAGGAGGACCATGTAATTACCAGGACACCACATGGGCAGCCGGGTGTCCAGGACGGACAATGTAATACCAGACACACAATGGGCAAAGCCGGTGCTCAAGGAGGACAAGTGTAATACCAGGCACAACACATAAAGGTCAGGCCGCTGCCTCCAGGACGACAATGTAATACCAGGCACACCACATGGTCAGCCGGCGCTCCCGGAGGACAATGTAATTACCAGGCACACCCACATGGGAAGCCGGCTGCTCCAGGAGGACAATGTAATACCAGGCACAACATGGTCAGCCGGCTGCTCCAGGAGGACAATTGTAATAACAGGCACACACATGGTCAGCCGGCTGCTCCAGGAGGGGACAATGTAATACCAGGAACACCACATGTCAGCCGCTGCTCCAGGAGGACAATGTAATACCAGGCACACATGGGTCAGCGGCTGCTCAAGGAGGGACAAGTAATACCAGACACACACATGGTCAGCCGGACTGCTCCAGGAGGACAGTAATACCAGGCACACACATGGTCAGACGGGCTCCAGGAGGACAATGTATACCAGGGCAACACATGGTCAGCCGGCTCTCCAGGAGGACAATGTTAATACCAGGCACACACATGGTCAGCCGGCTGCTTCCAGGAGACAATGTAATACCAGGCACACACATGGTCAGCCCGGCTGTGCTCCAGGAGGACAATTGTAAGACCAGAACACACATGGTCAGCCGGCTGATCAAGGAGGGACATGTAATACCAGGCACACACCTGGTCAGCCGGCTCCTCCAGGAGGACAATGTAATACCAGGCACACACATGGTCAGCCGGCTGCTCCGGAGGACAATGTAATACCAGCCACACACATGGTCAAGCCGGCCTTGCTCCGGCAGGACAATGTAATACCAGGCACCACACATGGTCAGCGGCTGCTCCCGGAGGGACAATGTAATACCAGCCACACACACGGTCAGCCGGCTCCTCTCCAGGAGGACAATGTAATACAGGAAACACACAGGTCAGCCGGCCTGCTCCAGGGACAATGTAATACCAGGCACAACACCGTCAGCCGGCTGCATCCAGGAGGGACAAGTGGATACCAGGAAAACACGATGGTTAAGACGGCTGTGCCCTTCCAGGAGCGACAAGTAATACCCGGAACACACGGTCAGCGGCTGCTCCAGGAGGACAATGTAATACCAGGCACACACATGGTCAGCCGCTGCTCGGAGGACAATGTCATACCAGGAACACATGGTCAGCCGGCTGCATCCAGGAGGACAATGTAATACAGGCCCACACATGGTCAGCCGGGCTGCTCCAGGAGGACAATGTTAATACCAGGAAAACACATGGTAGCCGGCTTGCCCCAGGAGGAACAAAGGTTTGTGACACCAGGAGGTTACTCATGACTCTTTATACTCAGTACCATACACTATGTGCGAGAAACTGGACACGCCTAAGGGATGGGTTTTATGTAAGACAGAATTTTCTGATCCATTAGTGTCTGAGATGTAACTGGAAGCTCCTGGGCTATAATAGGGGACTTCTTAGTGTTGAGGAGCCTTCCTAGGTTCCCTCCGGTTCTGGATCCTGGTCATATCCGCTTGACCTCAGAGGTCCCTCCGCTATGACGTTATGTGTAATAGTCTCTAATTGCCACCACAGTACCTTTAAATCAATGGGGGTCATTACTAAGGGCCGATTCGCGTTTTTCCCGACGTGTCCGAATATTTCCAATTTGCGCCGATTTTCCTGATTGCCCAGGATTTTGGCGCACGCAATCGGATTGTGGCGCATCGGCACTGGCATGCACGCGACGGAGGAAAATGGGGGGCGAGTGGCGAACAAAAACCCGACGATTCGGGAAAACCGACCCGCATTTTAAAAAAAAAAATGTGATGCGAAAATGGCACTTACCTTCACTCAGCCCGGCGCGTGTCTTCACGTTGCATTCCGCTGCTATTCAGCGCGCAGCGACACATGGGGACGGAGGAACTGCATTAATAAATCCCGGCCGGAACTGAATCCACCGCAGAGAACGCGCCGCTGGATCGCGGATGGAACGGGTAAGTAAATCTGCCCCTATGTCTCATCCTTACGGAGATTACTTTGTATCAGGGAATGATCAAACCCAAAGAGAAGTGATGTTTTCATCTCCACAAGGATTGTGGGACATTGGAGTTCTTCGGATTCTATTCCTCCACTGAATCCTGGACCGGATTCATTTTATGCTCTGACACTATGGGGGAGCTTTATCAAAAAGTGTATGAGAGTAGAACTGTTCTAGGTGCAATGGCTTACCAATCAGAGCGCAGCTTCCACTTTGCTTTTTTTTTCTCAGACACTTTTGATAATCTCCCCCTCATTTCGAGGGATACAGCATGGTGTAATTAATCCACACACCAAACTTCCTTAAGGCCTGGAAGGGAGATTGTACGTCTGGACAGATCACAGGACCCTCCATCTCCAAAAAATAAGGCCGGAAGGGAGAGATGGTCATGGACAGATCACATGACCCTCCATCTCCAACATCAAGGTCCTGGAGGAGATTGGTAATGGGGGGACACAACCACCACCCATACCCACTCAGCCCTAAGCGGCCGGTGCTCCCGCTCACTCCCTCTTCTCTGACTCAAGACCTCCCCGACGTTGCGTGCCCCCTAGCCCACCCCTTCCGCGGCACCCCCCGCCAACGGAATACATTTTCTGGCGAGGGTGTATAGGATAGAGATCACATGACCCTCCATCTCCAACATAAGGTCCTGGAAGGGAGATTGGTCATGGACAGTTAGAGATCGCATGACCCTCCATCTCCAACATAAGGTCCTGGAAGGGAGATTGGTCATGGACAGATCACATGACCCTCCATCTCCAACATAAGGTCCTGGAAGGGAGACTGGTCATGGACAGATCACATGACCCTCCATCTCCAACATAAGGTCCTGGGAGGGAGATTGGTCATGGACAGTTAGAGATCACATGACCCTCCATCTCCAACATAAGGTCCTGGGAGGGGGATTGGTCGTGGACGGGTTTGACATGTGGTTTATTACACTGCGCTGGATCCGTCCTGCTAAATAAGATATAGAATCAGGATCAGCGACTGATTTCCCTGGGAATAGAACCCGCGTTGGATCTCCAAGGTTCTGGCCAATCCTTGTGGCAAACACAAAAACTACTGCATTACATTGTATCGTTACCTGATACACAGCTTCTACTTCAGATGATTTGAAGGGACTTTGCAGCTTGGAGAATATCCCACTAACGCGCTGCTGCAGGTGTTAGGTAATGTGCCTGGAGAGATGTGTAATCGACCTACATGCTGGGTGCTCTGTAGATAGCCAGAGGGCTTAAATGGGATATTGTCCGGAGGATGTGTCTATCATGGTCAACGCACACTGACTGTGCTGTGCTCTCTGCAGCCAGTGTTGTTATTGTCCCTGGAGAGATGTGTAATCAGACCTCACACTGCTGTGCTCTGTGCTCTGCAGCCAGTGTATTATTGTACCTGGAGAGAGGGTAATCAGAACTCACCATGCTGTGCTCTGTGCTCTCTGCAGCCAGTGTTATGTACTTTCCTTGGAGAGATGTGTAATCAGACCTCACACTGCTGTGCTCTGTGCTCTCTGCAGCCAGTGTTATGTATTGTCCCTGGAGAGATGTGTAATCAGACCTCACACTGCTGTGCTCTGTGCTCTCTGCAGCCAGTGTTATGTACTGTCCCTGGAGAGATGTGTAATCAGACCTCACACTGCTGTGCTCTGTGCTCTCTGCAGCCAGTGTTATGTATTGTCCCTGGGGAGATGTGTAATCAGACCTCACACTGCTGTGCTCTGTGCTCTCTGCAGCCAGTGTTATGTATTGTCCCTGGAGAGATGTGTGATCAGACCTCACACTGCTGTGCTCTGTGCTCTCTGTAGCCAGTGTTATGTATTGTCCCCGGAGAGATGTGTAATCAGACCTCACACTGCTGTGCTCTGTGCTCTCTGCAGCCAGTGTTAGGTATTTTCCTTGGATAGATGTGTAATCAGAGCTTTGTGTACATTATTAGTAGCAGCATAGCAGGACTGTGATATCTGGATTTATATTCCGCACAGTAAGCTATCAAGTGCTATGGGGGTGTGTCCTCAACACTGTGTGCGCTTGTGCAATTAGCTGCCCATCACAGAACATTTCTCTGCTATGGTTAAAGCTGTAGCAGGCTCTGGCTGGATTAAGGAAGTCACTTCTAGGAAATGGGAGGGGCTGTGGAAGATCTGAATGTAGAGAACTAAGGGCACAGCAGGGTGAGGATGATGACACAGATCTCCCGGGATACTGCGGTCTTGCATGGTCAGTATGACAGCTTCCCATTAAGATCCACAAAGTACCCTAGCACGCACCCCTACCCACCTATTCAGTTACACACATAGTGCCACTTGGCACAGTTGCATCACACCCCAACGTTACGGTTCCACTGTTCGAGGTGAATTTTTTTGGTATCGGCAGCCGTGGGGGACACGTGCAGGGGGGGCTGTTTATTAGAGCTCGCTGCTATTTTTAATCGCATTTAATTGTGTAGGATCCGTAAACAGATTAAGTTATTGACGTTTCAGTAATGGGGTCACGTCGGGTGATAAACAGGGGGGCGATCTGTATCAGCCGCAGGAAGACGAGGGATGAGGGGACGCTCCCGGAGGAGGTTCCACAAGGGGTGGATTTGTCTAACCTAGGATAAATACACAAAACACATACCGGATGTCGGAAGCAGATGATGGGGCGCATGACACCCCGTCACAAACCCCCCATAGGGTGACACATTGTCATGTGACCCAACTACTACCACCATCATCTTCCTACAGGGGGCTTCATGTACCACTGGGGATCCATCATCTACCCATCTCCTATCTATCTATCTATCTATCTATCTATCTATCTATCTATCTATCTATCTATCTCCTATGTATATTTCTAGTTATCCTATCTATACTCACTATCTTGATCATGGCGTACTGATCTATCTATCTATCTATCTATCTATCTATCTATCTATCTATTTATACTAGTCTATCTATCTATCTATCTCCGATCTATCGATCTCATTGTATCTATTCCTGCTATGCTATCCTCTTGTATATCTATCCTATCTATCTATCGATCGATTCGTATCGTATTCATATATATCTATCTATCTGATCCTCTATCTAGTCTGTATATATGCTATATGATCTATTCCCTTTATTCGATATCTTTATTTCACTATCTTATTCTTATCTTATCTTATCTATTCTATTAAGCTACTCTATTCTACTTATCTATCCTTTGTCGTCTTATACTATCTATCTCATGATCTTATTATTCCTATCTGGATCTGATTTTCTATGTCTCCTATCTATCTACGTCTGTGATTCTATCTATCTATCTATCTCCTATCTATCTAATATCTATCTATCTTTTATCTATTCTCTATCTATATTCTATCTCATATCTATCTATCTCTATTATATTGTATCTCCTTATCTTATCTTATTCTTATCTTTGTTTATTCTATCATCTAATTCTAATGTCGATCTATTCTATAGATCCATCTCTCTATTCCCAGTTTGTCTCAGACCTATCTATCTATTATCTATCTATCTATCTATCATATCATCTATTCATATCGATTCATCATTATTTTTCTATATTCTATCGTCCTAGTATTCTTTATTCTCAGATTTGCTACTATCCTATTGTTCTTATCTCAATCTATCTCATATCTATCTAGCTGCCTATGTCTTATGTATCTCCTATCTATCTATCTCCTATCTATCTATGGATCCTGGTGGTCCATTATAGAGGTCACCCATATATCTATGTCCTCCCCCACTGGGCTCGGTGCCGGTTCAGGCAGAGATCTGTATCTGGGTCTCGTCCACGGAACGGTGTAGCAGACGGAATGACTCCGCTGTCGGTGTAAAATGTAACAGTTTTGTGGCCCTGAAGAGTATACGTCTATATCTGGAGATTTGCATAAATCTTATGGAAACTGCAGAGAAATAACTTGACCGTCTGCTCAATTGCAAGAGTAGATGATTGAAAGATGGAGGAATTGTTGGTTTTTGATTGAGAAAGAAAGCGTATTAACCTGTTCTGATCCATGCTTCCCAGCCTGTTTTGGAGGGGTGATCATTTCATCTCTTTTTGGTACCAGGAATAGGCTGAGTGTCCTTTTTTGGTATATGGGGAGATGTGTAATCAGACCTCACACTGCTGTGCTCTGTTCTCTCTGCAGCCAATGTTATGTATTGTTCCTGGGGAGATGTGTAATCAGACCTCACACTGCTGTGCTCTGTGCTCTCTGCAGCCAGTGTTATGTATTGTCCCTGGAGAGATGTGTAATCAGACCTCACACTGCTGTGCTCTGTGCTCTCTGCAGCCAGTGTTATGTATTGTCCCTGGAGAGATGTGTAATCAGACCTCACACTGCTGTGCTCTGTGCTCTCTGCAGCCAGTGTTATGTATTGTCCCTGGAGAGATGTGTAATCAGACCTCACACTGCTGTGCTCTGTGCTCTCTGCAGCCAGTGCTAGGTATTATCCCTGGAGATCTGTGTAATCAGACCTTTGTGTATGTTATTAGTAGCAGCAGGACTGTGATATAGGGATTTATATTCCAGGATTGTAGATTCTCCATGGGGGAGGGGGTTGCACTTGGACTGGAGAAGCTACAATCCTGGAATATAAATCCTTATTTCTCAGTCCTGTTACTTATAAAATATACATAGATATATTTGCACGGCTCTCCATGGTCTGCAGTCTGCACGGTCAATACTACGGAGAGATGTGTAATCAGACCTCACACTGCTGTGCTCTGTGCTCTCTGCAGCCAGTGTTATGTATTGTCCCTGGAGAGATGTGTAATCAGACCTCACACTGCTCTGCTCTGTGCTCTCTGCAGCCAGTGTTATGTATTGTCCCTGGAGAGATGTGTAATCAGACGTCACACTGCTGTGCTCTGTGCTCTCTGCAGCCAGTGTTATGTATTGTCCCTGGAGAGATGTGTAATCAGGCCTCACACTGCTGTGCTCTGGGCTCTCTGCAGCCAGTGTTAGGTATTGTCCCTGGAGAGATCTGGAGATCTGGAGATCTGTAATCTGGAGATCTGTAATCTGGAGAGATATGTAATTAGACACTTATGTTGTTAGTAGAAGCAGGACTGTAAAAATGTATTTACATTCCAGGACTGTAGCTTCTCCAAGTCCGATGGGGACATGTCCT
This sequence comes from Engystomops pustulosus, assembly GCA_019512145.1. NCBI lineage: Eukaryota > Metazoa > Chordata > Amphibia > Anura > Leptodactylidae > Engystomops > Engystomops pustulosus. Next base: position 35,101 of record WNYA01000623.1, read on the forward strand.
CACACTGCTGTGCTCTATTATCTGCACTGAACTGTTCCACAGCAGTTTCCTGTTAGATCGCTACTGCAGTGAGATTATAGTTGATTATAATAGCAGTCACTGATAAAACATTAGGGGGGGGGGGCTACAGTTGCTTTCAATGTAAAGATCCCACTGCAAAGCAGTGTGAGGAAACTCCCTGGTGCACCAACACCAGCAATACAAATCCGTTCCACCAGAGCCGCACCATGATACTATAATGGAAAGTTATAGCATTCAACAAGCCCTCCTGAGCATAAAGGAGGGGCTATAAGGTATTTCACTGCAGAGAGCTAAGAGCACAGCAGTGTGAGGCTACTCCCTGGTGCACAAACACCAGCTATACAAATCCATACAACCAGAGCCCTACCATGATACTATAATGGAAAGTTATAGCATTCAACTAATCCTCCTGAGCATAAAGGAGGGGCTATAAAGTATCTAACTGCAGAGAGTTAAGAGCACAGCAGTGTGAGGCTACTGTCCCTGGAGAGATATGTAATCAGACCTCACACTGCTGTGCTCTGTGCTCTCTGCAGCCAGTGTTATGTATTGTCCCTGGAGAGATGTGTAATCAGACCTCACACTGCTGTGCTCTGTGCTCTCTGCAGCCAGTGTTATGTATTGTCTCTGGAGAGATGTGTAATCAGACCTCACACTGCTGTGCTCTGTGCTCTAAAATGGATTTATATTCCAGGATGGTAGCTTCTCCAAGTGCAATGGGGGTGTGTCCTCACACTGCTGTGCTCTGTGCTCTCTGCAGCCAGTGTTAGGTATTGTCCCTGGAGAGATGTGTAATCAGACCTCACACTGCTGTGCTCTGTCCTCTCTGCAGCCAGTGTTATGTATTGTCCCTGGAGAGATGTGTAATCAGACCTCACACTGCTGTGCTCTCTGCTCTCTGCAGCCAGTGTTAGGTATTATCCTTGGAGAGATGTGTAATCAGACCTCACACTGCTGTGCTCTGTGCTCTCTGCAGCCAGTGTTATATATTCTCCCTGGGGAGATGTGTAATCAGACCTCACACTGCTGTGCTCTCTGCTCTCTGCAGCCAGTGTTATGTATTGTCCCTGGAGAGACGTGTAATCAGACCTCACACTGCTGTGCTATGTGCTCTCAATCTGTCAGCAGGTGCGACCATACAGACTGCAGCCAGTGTTATGTAATGTCCCTGGAGAGATGTGTAATCAGACCTCACACTGCTGTGCTCTGTGCTCTCTGCAGCCAGTGTTATGTATTGTCCCTGGAGAGATGTGTAATCAGACCTCACACTGCTGTGCTCTGTGCTCTCTGCAGCCAGTGTTATGTATTGTCCCTGGAGAGATACGTAACAGAAGTCAGGACAGGCAGCACAGGATCAAAGTCGGGATGTAGCCAGAGGTCAGGACAGGCAGAACAGGGTCAGATTCGGGGTAGCAGTAAGGGTCAGGAAAGCGCACAGGGTCAGATCGGAGGAGCAGTAAGCTCAGGAACGGCAAGCAACGGGTTATGATCAGATTTGTAGCAGAGGTCAGGACGGGACACGGGGGATCAGACGTCGGAGAAGCTTAGAGAAGAGTTCAGGGCAGCGCAAGGACCAGGATCATGAGTCAATAATGGAACCATGGTCAAAGGAAGTCACAATAAGCAGGCACAGGGGACATAGAAACACAGCTTTCTGCTAGCACTAGGCACAAGCTCCGGCAGGGCATTGGGTGCAGGGGAGAGGGCTGCGCTTATATGGAATTCTGGGGAAATGGGCCGGCGCCCATTTAAGATGCACGGCCCTACTTCTAACGACGTATTGTCTAGAAGCGAGAGCTGATACAGGCTTAGTTCTAGGCTCAGAGAGAGAAGCAGGTGACAGAATGTGGGGGACAAGAGACAGAGGAGGAATCAAGGTCGCTATCAAAATGAGGGCTGCGCGTGCTTGCAAACAGATGAGGGAGTCAAGCACGGGTGAGCCAGGATAGCTAGGTTCATGCTCGGACTAGCTGTGATGGGCGAGTGTTAACTCTGATCAGATGCATGGCAAACAATCCACTGCCACCATTGTATTTGGGATGGTTGCTTCCGCATACACCGCGACTAACACTGAAAGCTGACGATCCATCTATTAAGGTGGCAATAACAATAACATTAGAAGCAGAAACATCGACATGCCCAATAGGTGAATGCACACCTATTCTGCGCCACGTTATCACCATCATGGGACACAGGAGGGTGCTAAGGCTGAAGTATGCAAGTGATGTGGTGGGACCAGGTCCCTACATTAAGCAGGGCATGGTACACTGACACATATGCAGGAGACCCCGATGGAGAACTTCAGAGCTGTACATGCGAAGTAATTTCTGTAAAGTCCTGAGCGGGCTAAGCCCAGAGTCTCAGGGTAATGAGGATGGATGCGTGCTAATCTCGGGGGGCAGATGCCTCCTACATCCCGGATCACACACGGTAGGAGACGGGATGTATGGGCCAGATAATGGAATGAAGCCGGCCACGCGCACATGACACCCGATTGTCTCTATAATAGCGTGTACCGGAGGCGCGTTGGATTACAGAGTCCTGGCGGTCCAGGAGAAACTGGACCAACCGGACAATAACAGAATGGGTCAGAACCAGAGCAGCGGCCAGGGAGGAAACGATGTTGCGGACTTGAAGAAATGTACAAGAAGTTTGTGACGGAGTGTACCCAGCGGCGCCCTCTATCTGCACGGTTTAGAGGTTTTTGCGTGTTTCGGTAAACGAGGCGTCGCAGTTGTGGAGCGAATGGTATTCAGGCAGGATGGGGTAGTAGAGGGGTTCTACAGGAGGGAAATGGTATACAGTTGATTTACAAGGGGGGGGGGGCGGTCGTGAGGGCAGGAACACAGGGGTAATGACACTGCTCGGATGGGCAAGAGGGCGCACCACCGACTGATGCGTGAAGAGGCACCCGGAGAATGGGCGAGAGAGCTAGCGAGGCGGGAGCGAGGGAGAAGGAGCGGCGATGACGCCGAGCGAGGAGGGAGCGCGAGCGAGAGAGCGGCGAGCGACGAGAGAGCGAGCGAGCGAGCTGAGGAGCGAGCGGCGACCGGAGCGAGCGGCGAGCGAGGAGGAGGAGGCCGAGCGTAGCGAGAGCGAGCGAGCGAGCGCCGAGCGACGCGAGCGGAGCGAGCAGAGATGCGAGCGCCGAGCGAGAGAGCGAGCGAGCGAGCTAGCGGAGCGAGCGCCGAGCAGCGACGAGGAGGCGAGGCGAGCGAGCGAGCGAGGAGCGAGCGAGCGTCCGAGCGAGCGAGGAGAGAGCGAGCGAGCGCGAGCGAGCGAGCGACGGCGAGCGAGCGCAGAGTAGCGGAGCGAGATCGAGCGCGAGCGAGCGAGCGAGCGAGCGCCGGAGAGAGAGAGCGAGCGCGCGAGCGCCACGAGGAGCGAGCGAGCAGAGCGGCCGAGCGAGCCGAGCGAGCGGAGCGGAGCGAGGGCGAGCGCCCGAGCGAGCGAGCGAGGCGAGCGCGAGGAGCGAGAGAAGCAGCGAGCGAGAGCGCCGAGGAGCGAGCGCCTGATGGGCGAGCGAGCGAGCAGCGAGCGAGACGAGCGCGCCGAGGAGCGCAGAGCGAGCGAGCGAGACAGCGAGCGCCGAGCGAGCGAGCGAGGCGAGCGAGCGCCGAGCGAGCGAGCGGCGAGCAGCGAGCGAGAGAGAGCGAGCAGCGAGCGAGCCGAGCGAGCGATCGAGGGGCCGAAGGAGGGAGCGAGCGCAGAGCGAGGCAGCGAGCCGAGCGGAGCAGCGAGCGAGCGAGAGGCGAGCAGCGAGCAGCGAGCTAGAGCCAGAGCGAGCGAGCGAGCGAGCGAGCGACGCGCCGAGCGAGCGAGGCGAGTACGAGCTGCCGAGCGAGGAGTGTAGCGAGCGCGAGCGGAGCGAGCGACGAGCGAGACGAGCGAGCATAGCGAGCGAGCGAGCGATCGAGCGAGCGAGCGAGAGAGCCGACGAGCGGGAGAGCCGAGCGAGCGAGCGAGCGACGATCGACGAGCGAGCGAGCGAGCGACTGTGCGAGCGATGAGGCTCAAGGAGCTGAGGCGACGAGCAGCTAGCGAGCGAGCGAGCGCGCGAGCGAGCTGAATCCGATCATCACGATCTGCCGATGACGAGTCGCGACGTACTATCTGCATCGTCCGTCGAGTAGTCGTAGCGCGATCAGCTATCTATCTCTCTATCTCATCTAGCGACTATGCTATCTTCGCTTATCTATTATCTCCATATCTATCTCTCTCCTATCTGTCTATCTGACACGATTCGGTTAGTATAATATCTGTATCTCAGTCATGTATGGACTCTCCATTTGTAGGAAACACTATAGATTTCATGGAAATGTGGTGCCCTGAATCTTGCTCTCGGGGGAAGCGGAGCCTAAGCTGAAGGGTCTTTAAAATACGACAAGGACGGCAATGGCTGCCGTAGATAAACGGAGCTGAGGGAGATCATACAGGTGAGGGGGGGACTAGTGATGATGGAGGTGGGATCACGGGTACCCCTCTGATCTCATGAACATTGTGTGTCACTCACCCTGATGCCAGCGGGATGGGGCCCCTTCTCTGTGGAGCCATAGCAGCTGCCTGGTCGCCTCTATGTGACATATGTCTAGGTTACACTGACCCCATTTCCGTAATCTTTAGTAGGTTTACAGTATCAAAGAAAAGACTGGAAAAGAGAAGCGGATACATCACTGTGAGCCCCGAGGAAGTGTGTGGACAGGTATCTTCCAACTCGGGATGAGTGAGAACGGAGATGGTGAGTGTCATGAGTGTATCCACAGCTTCCGTACAAGATAAACCGTAACTGCTTAATAACCAGAGCTCACAAAGAACCTGTCAGCAGTGTGACCATGCAAACTGCAGCCAGTGATCTATTGCCCCTGAAGATGTGTAATCAACCTCACATGCTGTGCTCTGTGCTCTCTGCAGCCAGTGTATGTATTGTCCCTGGAGAGATGTGTATCAGACCTCAACACTGCTGTGCTCTGTGTCTCTGCTCCAGGGTTATGTATGTCCCTGGAGAGAGTGTAATCAGACCTCACCTGCTGTGCTCTGTGCTCTCTGCAGCCAGTGTATGTATTGTCCCTGGAGAGATGTGTAATCAGACCTCACACTGCTGTGCTTGTGCTCTCGCAGCTGTGTTAGTTGTGTCCCTGGAGATGTGTAATCAGACCTCACATGCTGTGCTCTGTGCTCTCTGCAGCCAGTGTTATGTATTGTCCCTGGAGAGATGTGTAATCAGACCTCACACTGCTGTGCTCTGTGCTCTCTGCAGCCAGTGTTATGTATTGTCCCTGGAGAGATGTGTAATCAGACCTCACACTGCTGTGCTCTGTGCTCCTGCAGCCAGTGTTATGTATTCCTGGAGAGAGAGTGTAATCAGAACTCACACTGCGTGCTCTGTGCTCTCTGCAGCCAGTGATGTATTGTCCCTGAGAGATGTGTAATCAGACCTCACACTGCTGTGCCTGTGCTCTCTGCAGCCAGTGTATGTATTGTCCCTGGAGAGATGTGTAATCAGACCTCACACTGCTGTGCTCTGTGCTCTCTGCAGCCAGTGTTATTATGCCCTAGAGATGTGTAATCAACTCACATGCTGTCTGTGCTCTCTGCAGCCAGTGATGTATTGTCTGGAGAGATGTGTAATCAGACCTCACACTGGCTGTGCTCTCTGCAGCCAGTGTTATATATTGTCCCTGGAGAGATGTGTAATCAGACCTCACACTGCTGTGCTCTGTGCTCTTGCAGCCAGTGTTATGTTGTCCTGGAGAGAGTGTAATCAGACCTCACAACTGCTGTGCTCTGTGCTCTCTGCAGCCAGTGTATATTTCCCTGAGAGATTGTGTAATCAGAACCTCACACTGCTGTGCTCTGTGCTCTCTGCAGCAGTGTTATGATTGTCCCTGAGAGATGTGTAATCAGACTCACACTGCTGTGCTCTGTGCTCTCTGCAGCCAGTTATGTATTGGCCCTGGAGAGATGTGTAATCAGACCTCACAACTGCTGTGCTCTGTGCTCTCTGCAGCCAGTGTTATGTATTGTCTGGAGAGTTGTGTAATCAACCTCACACTGCTGTGCTCTGTGCTCTCTGCAGCCAGTGTTATGTATTGTCCCTGGAGAGATGTGTAATCAGACCTCACACTGCTGTGCTCTGTGGTCTCTGCAGCCAGTGTTATGTATTGTCCCTGGAGAGATGTGTAATCAGACCTCACACTGCTGTGCTCTGTGCTCTCTGCAGCCAGTGTTATGTATTGTCCCTGGAGAGATGTGTAATCAGACCTCACACTGCTGTGCTCTGTGCTCTCTGCAGCCAGTGTATATATACAGGTGGGTATATTCCCACCTGAATAGTCCAATGGCTGCACAATTGGACTATGATTTGTCAACCGTGGTTTGTCATACAAATGGAGACGTTTGTGTGTGTGAGAGTGATAATACTATTATGGAATCGTTAGATCTTGTGATGTGGCGCCGATAACAAAATGCATCATTTATGTCCTGGTACTAAAGTCCACGAGTCTCAGGAACATTCCTGCTAAGGTTAACATAACCTGTCTGTGACATCACAAGGTGTTATATGCGGGCGGCCGTATACTTGGCTTCCTGGATCCTCCACTTCATTTACGTCTCGGGGTGGAGGCTCGGCTATGGAGGTTAATAACCTCACGGTGGGAAGCCTTGGGGAAGAGTTTGGTCTCAAGAACTTGTCATGAAGCGGATACATAGGTGGCCATCAAGGTGGTCTAGGACCTCACCAGAGAGGTGGGCTGAACCCCGAAAGATAGAAGCATTACACCACCGCTGTGTGGTCCACTGGAACAAGTCTACTGGGGCTAAAGAGATCGGTGGCTCTGTTGGAGTCTCTGTTGGGACGGGTGATCCTTCAAGAGGAGGCTGTAGAATCAAGTAGGATCTAAAGAAGATTCTTGTGATGGACCACGAGACGGGCTGTCCCATTGGCTCGAACACTGACTCACACCTTAGAAAGTTCTTGGAAGACCAATCATTTGGTAGGCACCGTCCCGACACACTTCAAATCTCATATCTACTCCTCAACAATCCTGAGCAAAAGTGATAAGAGTTTCAGCACCCAAAACGCTTATTAGAGTCCCTACTGTCAGGTGGGTGGTCCTAGACTACTCCACCCCAGTACTGTCCATTTGATAGTCCATTTGACTAATAACAATATTCGAAAATAACCCCCAATCGGTGGGAGACAGCCAAAACAAATTTCAACTGCGCCCAAATCAGTGGAATGATGGTTATTCAAAGATGTATTTCTGTCTCGGAGCTCCTTGGGCAGTTCCTCAGACCTTATGATTCTCATGTGCTGTGAGATGTGGAGGTAGAGTTCCCCTTTAAGTAGCCTAATAAAAAAATAACGTTCTCTCATCTGTAGTAAATTCCTGCTTTCCTCTTTCCTTCCAGGTCAACTTACTCTACAGGAGTTTTTAGAAGGGGCCAAAAAAGACCGATGGGTGTCGAAGATGCTACAGCTGGACACCAACCCCTGCAGTTGGGTGATGGAACAGAGGAGAAAGAGCGCCCTCTTCTAGACAGAAGACGTTGTCCTTATGTTCTGTGTTTCTGTAGGATTCCTCTATACATCTCCCAGGACTGTGCTCTACCCCTACAAGTCATAGACTCCTCACCATCTCCAAAACTCGTGTTAGGGGTCCGATTTACCGATTCTTAACATTTTCTCTAGCCCCCGCTGCTCCTGAGCCATCACTGCTTTTAGTTTTGGTACCTAATATGCTAATTTGGTTGTCTGTCTATTGGGTGGTCTAAGATTTTATTGTCATGACCCTCATGACTACCGGAACGTGGCACAATGTCGCTCTCTCACACCTCGAGTCTTCCCATCAATCTCAGAGGATTGGGTTGGGAAGAAACAAGATGTTCCCAGAGCAAATAAATCAGCGGGATGTGATTGAAATGTGATCCGACTCCGATGACTTTATGTGTATTCTCTGAACATGAGACAGGATTTCATCTCCCCTTAACTCTTTTGTGACTGACCTACATAAACCTACATTCTCCTTTGTACATCTAGAGGCTGGAGGTTCCCCCATTCTTCTCTGTACATCTAGAGGCTGGGGAGAGATGTGTAATCAGACCTCACACTGCTGTGCTCTGTGCTCTCTGTATTCAGTGTTATGTATTGTCCCTGGAGAGATGTGTAATCAGCCCTCACACTGCTGTGCTCTGTGCTATCTGCAGCCAGTGTTATGTATTGTCCCTGGAGAGATGTGTAATCAGACCTCACACTGCTGTGCTCTGTGCTCTCTGCAGCCAGTGTTATGTATTGTCCCTGGGGAGATGTGTAATCAGACCTCACACTGCTGTGCTCTGTGCTCTCTGCAGCCAGTGTCATGCCCGGGTTACTATACATAACATCTCAGGGAAACTTTACATGGAAAATACATGACGTCCGGCGCGGTGATTACAGAAACGTTGACCTTAAAATCTGATATTTCTGCACAATGGCCAAATTTTCATGTATTGTTGTCCTTGGGTGTTGTGTTTGGTGGCCGCACCTTGTGTTTCCAGGGCTGGGATTCCTGGAAGATGTTTAGCCGCACGTTGGAAAGATCAGATGTGGCAGCAGCAGCAGGTCCTTGCGTTTGCAGGTCCTTGTAGTCACCCGGGACCCGGTTTTGCAGCTGTTTAACCCCTTAAAGGCCTCACCAAGCACCTATTACCAAATAAAAGAGGGATTCCCTCATCAGCCGCCATATCTAATGATGTCATGTGGGGGCAGCACAGAGTGGGGGTCTCCATTATGGTATATATATATATTATGGTATATTATGGTTATAGAAGAGTAATGCATATTACTCAGCCATATATATAACTGTGCCTTCCAATATTTATAAAGGGGAATCTTAAAGGGAACCTGTCAGCAGCAAGTGTTATGTACTGTGCCTGGCGAGATGTGTAATCACACCTGTTGTGTGTGTTGTTAGTAGCATCAGGACTGTGAAATATAGATTTATATTCGAGGTTTGTACTGGGCGTGTGTCCTCACACTGCTGTGCTCTGTGCTCTCTGCAGCCAGTGTTATGTATTGTCCCTGGAGTGATGTGGAATCAGACCTCACACTGCTGTGCTCTGTGCTCTCTGCAGCCAGTATTATGTGTTGTCCCTGGAGAGATGTGTAACCAGACCTCACACTGCTATGCTCTGTGCTCTCTGCAGCCAGTATTATGTATTGTCCCTGGAGAGATGTGTAATCCTACCTCACACTGCTGTGCTCTGTGCTCTCTGCAGCCAGTCTTATGTATTTCCCCTGGAGCGATGTGTAATCAGACCTCACACTGCTGTGCTCTGTGCTATCTGCAACCAGTCTTATGTATTTCCCCTGGAGAGATGTGTAATCAGACCTCACACTGCTGTGCTCTGTGCTCTCTGCAGCCAGTGTTATGTATTGTCCCTGGAGAGATGTGTAATCAGACCTCACACTGCTGTGCTCTGTGCTCTCTGCAGCCAGTGTTATGTATTGTCCTTGGAGAGATGTGTAATCAGACCTCACACTGCTGTGCTCTGTGCTCTCTGCAGCCAGTGGTTAGTACTGTCCCCCTGAGGAGGGTGGTAATAAGACCTCAACTGCTATGCTCTGTGCTCCTGTCTGCAGCCAGGTTATGTATTGTCCCTGGAGAGATGTGTAATCACGACCTCACACTGCTGTGTTTGCTCTCGTGCAGCCAGTGTATTGTACTGTCCACTGGAGAGATGTGTGGAATCACGACCTCACTACTGCTGTGCTATCGTGCCGTCTGCTAGCCTAGTGTTATGATCTGTCCATGGAGAGATGATTGTGTAATCAGACCTCACACATGCCTGTCTCTGTCGTGCTGTCTGCAGCCGCAGGTTATGTATGTCCCTGGGAGAGATGCGTTAGAATCAGACCTCATCAACTGCTTGTTGCCTTCGTGTGTCTGGCAGCCAGGAATGTTTGTCCTGAGAGATGTGGAATCAGACCTCAAACTGAGTGTTTGTGCTCTCTCGCCAGTGTTATGTACTTTTCCCTGAGGAGAACAGACGTTGCTATCAGACCTCAACACTGCTGTGCTCTGTGTCTCTTCAGCCAGTGTTATGTACTGTCCGCGAGAGATGTGTAATACAGCTGACCACACTGCTGTGCTCTGTGCTTCTCTGAGCACATGTTTGTATCTGTCCCTGTGAGGAGAAGTGTAATCGCAGATCTCACACTGCTGGTGATCTGTGCTCTCGCAGCCAGTGTCATGTATTGTCCATGGAGAGATGTGTAATCAGACCTCCACTGCTGTGCCTAGTGCTCTCTGCAGCCAGTGTTATGAATATGTCCCTGGAGAGATGTGTAATTCAAGACCTCACAATGCTGTTTGCTCTGTGCTCTCTTGCAGCTAGTGGTATGTATTGGTCCACGTGGAGGATGTGTAATCAGTACCATACACTGCTGTGCTCTGTGCAGCAGTGTTATCCGGGATGTGTAATCAGTCCTTAGTGGTTGTTGTGAGTAGCAGCAGGACTTTTGATGAAGGGATTTATATTCCGGATTGTAAGCCTTTGACTTGTGCAATGGTGGGGGTTCCTCCAATGGTGCTCTGTGCATAGACTTCTTCAACCCTCTCCTGCCTTTAGTGATGCCTAGTATCATACCAGGAGGTATGCTTCACTTTTAGGGGAGAGGAGGTGCAGGCCACGCAGAGAGACACGACGTGTGAGGTTACGCCGAAAGGGAGTGTGCATGTACGTATGTCTGGCACTAGTACTGTCCAGATGAGCGCCGCCCTGGTGTCACCCGGCATGGTGTCAGGGCGAGATACGAGGCAGTTGTATCTGGAGTCTCAGGAACGAAGTCATTAAGGCCGAGACCGGCAATGTAATTGATCTGCTTCTTAAGTAACCAGAAAACTTACGGTTCTGGGTCGTAACATGGGAGAGGACTCCCATTAGGGTGGGAGATGATGCGCATGTCATTAAAGGGGAAATCACAGAAATCGGCCCCATGTACAGAATGGGAATCCGCAATCTCCTGATAAATATACGGGATATTACTCTTACTACACTGTTGCGGGTCTGGACGCAACAAGGTCAAAGGGAAGTCTTGTAGGGGGTGGATTTACTCAACGCACGATATCGCAACGTGGCTACAACATGTGAACACAGCTGAGGATATTTCACCTGGGGGACACAAAATGGGTATTGACGACCGGATCGGTAACCTGAAATGTTACCCACGGTGGGCATATGTTAATGTGCTCGCCACCCGGGCACCAGGGTATAGTGCTTTTGGGGGGGCTTAGGCTGGGCGAGAGGGTCTGGTCTGGACGGTCGGTGCGGCCCGCCCAGGGGCACACAGGGAGGACCGTTGGAAAGTAGACGGTGGGAGGGTCGGGGTCGGCAGATGTTAGGGCTGGTTCCTGTAGGATCACGATGATTCCTCTAAGGCTTAGGCCAAACGCCAGGTGGGAAACAGTCCTAAGTTCACTCCAGTAGGGGGGCCGAATGAGGAGCAAAAATCTCGTCTCTGTCTTTCTTTTACAGACGGTCTCCACTCGCTACTTCATGGTTGCATAGTGTGAGTGGTGATCCCTGCCTGGTGAGGCTTTTGGTCCCTTACAATGGTGATGGTGACGGCCCTGCGGTCCGACCTGGTGATGGTGAGGGTTGTGGTCCCTACATGGTGATGATGGTGGGAGGGTTGTGGTCCGAGTAATGGTGATGGTGAGGGTGTGGGTCCCGTACATGGGAGGGTTGTGGTCCCTACATGGTGAGGGTTGTGGTCCCTACATCGATTGAGGGTTGTCGGTCCTAGATGCTAGGGGGATTCTCCGGCACATCCTGAGTAGTTGGAGGGGGGGGGGGGGGGGGGGGGGTCGGGGATCCCCGCATCCTGAGTTAGGGGGGGGTTTCTCGGGATCCTGAGTTGAGGGGGGGGGGGGGTGTGTGGTCCGGCATATGAGTGAGTGAGGGGGGGGGTTCCCCGAGCATCCGAGTGAGGGGGGGGGGTTTCTCAGGGCCAATCATGATGTGAGTGACGGGGGGGGGGGGGGGGGATCCCCGCATCCTGAGTTAGGGGGGGGTTTATCTCGCATTACTGAGTGGGGGGGGGGGGGGGTTAGGTCCGGCATCATGACGTGAGTGAGGGGGGGGGGGGGGGGGGGGCCCCCGAAACTGCGTGAGGCGTGGGAGGGGGGGGGGGCTCCCCGCTCCTGAGTGAGTGAGGGGGGGGGGGGTTCCTACCGGCATCCTGAGTGAGGGGGGGGGAGGGGGGTCCGCCATCCCTGAGTCAGGTCTATCATCCGGGAGTGCCGTTTGGTTTCCTTCCAATCACATTATTAAAACATTCATGTAAAAATACCCTCATGGCCTAACCCGGCCTGCGGAGCCGCCAGGCCAGACAATTCCGACTCCATCAGATGGGGCAACGGTCTGCAGGAGAGATGCTCTGCCCACCACTGCCCGGCTATAGCCACTAATCATATTCATTACTATAACGAATTATCAGGAATCCTCCCAACTTCACTGCCTGGGATTGCAGGGGCTCTTACAGGGAACCTGTCAAGCAGCTTGGGACGTAAGTCTGCAGCCAGGTTCTGCCTGCTGTCCATGGAGAGATGTGTAATCAGCAGGTGTATTTAGTAGCAGCAGGACTGTGATAGATGGAATTACATTAACGATTATAGCCTCTCCAGATGCACTGGGGGCGGGTCTCCCACTGGCTGTGCTCGCTGTGCGTTTACATTGAAAATGCTGCACAGCTCGGACCTCTGAAAGAATTAGGAATTTGAGAAGAGCGACAATCATGAAGTAAATCATTATATCACAGTCATGCTGCCTACTAACCACATACAAAGGTCTGATTACACATCTCTCCAGGGACACTACATAACACTGGTGCAGAGAGCACAGAGCACAGCAGTGTGAGGCTGATTACACATCTCTCCAGGGACATACATACACTGGCTGCAGAGGCACAGAGCACAGCAGTGTGAGGTCTGATTACACACATCTCAGGACATACAAACAACTGGCTGCAGAGAGCACAAGCACGCAGTGTGAGGTCTGATTACACCATCTTCAGGGCAATACATAACACTGGCTGCAGATCACCAGAGCACAGCATGTGAGGTCTGATACAATCACTCTCCAGGGACATACTAACACTGGCTGCAGAGAGTCACAGAGACACAGTGTGAGGTTGATTTCACATCTCTCCAGGACAGTACAAACCAGCGGCTGCAGAGCACAGTGTGAGGTCTGATTACACTCTCTCCAGGACAAACATAACCTGGCTGCAGAGAGCACAGAGCACAGCAGTGTGAGGTCTGATTACAATCTCTCCAGGGACATACATAACACTGGCTGCATAGAAGCACAGAGCACAGCATGTGAGGGTCTGATTCACATCTCTCTCATGGGACAATAACATAACACTGGCTGCAGAGTACAGAAGCACAGCAGTGTGAGGTCTGATTACATCTCTCCTGACAATACTAACACTGGCTGCAGGAGAGCACAGAGCACAGCGTTGTGAGGTCTGATTACACATCTCTCCCAGGGGACAATACATACACTGCGCAGAGAGCACAGAGCACAGCGTGTGAGGTCTGAATACACATCTCTCCCGGGACATACATAACACTGCTGCAGAGAGCCACAGAGCCACAGCAGTGTGAGGTCTGATTACACATCTCTCCCGGGACAAATACTAACCACTGGCTGCAATTCTGCGTCCCCTGCTTTACACTGCGGCTGCGCCAGCGGTGGGGGCTGCTGTATATCAGTGCATGGAGGATGATCACATCACAGGAAGAGCAGAGTAATTATAAACTACAAGAACTGAGCGGCTAATGCGAGGACTGTCAGGAAGCTGCCCCAGTTATAGAGGGGGGGGGGGGGGGGGGGGTTGGTAGAGCCTTGCTGTGTGCAGGGGGGGGGGATTAGATGCGAGCTAAGCTGGGCGATCCTCATAAATGGACACCAATTTGTTTTTCTAGCAGCCGTTCCCTGGAAATATTCCACATGATTGGTGTTTACGTGACCGCACGAGGTCCTGGGACTCCACCAATATGGCGGCCCACCAGCGGATAAACAGAGTAAATTGCCCCATAAAGCGTCGCCTGGTGGGAGGCGCGCGGGGCAATAGATCTTCCGAATGTCTGTGTGACTAATTAACCATATAATGAAATTGTTGCTTTTTGCGGCGTCATAAAAGTCCAATTACACGGCCCCCCAGCCTGGCAGAGCGCCGCCCGCCATCATCCGAAATTTCCCACCGCTGCACCGCCAAATTCCACATCATATTTACTGCAAAATCATGGACATAACATTCTGGTGACCCCAAAAATAAGCAAATATCCACCCCCACCCGTCATGCGCCTTCCCTACGGATTCTACAAATGGCCTATGCTCAGTAACACACCCCAAAGCTGCAATCAAATTTCCATTGGCAGTCCTAGTTATGGTGGGAGCAGGGCATTGGGGGCGCGTTTGCATTATGTAAGTTTAGCAAATTATGAATGCAGCTCGGACGGGGACAATAGGAAAGTTTTTGCAGATCCTTGCAGATCTTGGTAATAGATTTTTTAAAGGCCGCCCCAAATAAGTCCCAGAGCCGGCTGACAGTATCCACTCAGCATTTGTCGACACGGGATTATTTCGGATGTAAAGTGTGACTGTGTACAGATGGCCCCGACTGCAGAAGCAGATCCTCATTCAACATGACATATGAGTGCAGGGAACAGCTACCCGCGACACAAGGACAGAAGAAGCCCTGCCTGCCCCAATCACCTGGCAGAGAGTTCCAGGCGAGAGACACCAACCACCTGGCAGAGCCGGGGCTGCACCAACATCACTGCAGGACCCGGGAAGATGAACCACATCACATGGCAGCGCCGGGAGCTGAAACCATCACATTAGCAGAGCCCGGGAGGGCACCCCGTCACTGGCAGAGCCCAGGGAGATGCACCCCGTCACCTGGCAGAGGGCAAGGGAGATGCACACACGTACACCTGCGAGCCCGGGAGCTGCACACCGTCCCGGCCCAGAGCCGGGGAGCTGCACCCCGTCACCCGCAAGAGCAGGGGACTCACCGTCAGCTGAAGGGCACCTGGGTAGATGACACCCGTCAGCTGGCAGGGGACACGGGAGCCTGCATCCAAGTCAGTGGCGGGGCCACGGGATGATGACCCCGCTAAAGATGGCATGGAGCCTGGGGCTGCAAAAAGTAACGCTGGAACGGGGGGCAACGGGAGCTGAAACACGTAAGGCTCTGTCAGGGCCTGGGAGCTATTTCTGACCTCTGCAAGAGGTTGGAGGTACCTATCTTACACCCCATGATCAGCTGTCAGGGAGTCTTCACTGCAAGCGGTGGTGTGGGGACACCTGACGTTTTAAGGAAGGTTTCCCCTAGGACTGGGCGGCCTTATGAGAGATGCACAAGGGAAAAGCTGGGTAAATTTGCACTAATAGCGGTTGACTGATCTGTGCTGTAAGATGTGTTCTATCTACCCCCGGTTGCTTAACCCATAATGTCCTCCCTCCTACAGGACCAGAAGGTATATATATGACCCTGCCTCATCATCAAGGATATTCTAACTCTTTTAGGCGGACACTCAGCTTTGTCCTCCCTCCATGCTAGTTATCAAGATGTTGGTGATTTGTATAAATTTTACTATGTATTTATTAGAGTTTCAATTTCAAGTAAAATAAAGCGGAATGGTGAAGAATTTGCAGAAGGTGAATCAGACCTCACACTGCTGTGCTCTGTGCTCTCTGCAGCCAGTGTTATGTATTGTTCCTGGAGAGATGTGTAATCAGACCTCACACTGCTGTGCTCTGTGCTCTCTGCAGCCAGTGTTATGTATTGTTCCTGGAGAGATGTGTAATCAGACCTCACACTGCTGTGCTCTGTGCTCTCTGCAGCCAGTGTTATGTATTGTCCCTGGAGAGATGTGTAATCAGACCTCACACTGCTGTGCTCTGTGCTCGCTCTGTGCTCTCTGCAGCCAGTGTTATGTATTGTCCCTGGAGAGATTTGTAATCAGACCTCACACTGCTGTGCTCTGTGCTCTCTGCAGCCAGTGTTATGTATTGTCCCTGGAGAGATGTGTAATCAGACACTGCTGTGCTCTGTGCTCTCTGCAGCCAGTGTTATGTATTGTCCATGGAAAAATGTGTCATCAGACCTTTGTGTATGTTGTTAGGAGCAGCAGGACTGTGAGATATGGATTTATATTCCAGGATTGTAACTGCTCCAAGTGCACTGGGGTTGTGTCCTCACACTGCTGTGCTCTCTGCAACCAGTGTTATGTATTGTCCCTGGAGAGATGTGTAATCAGACCTCACACTGCTGTGCTCTGTGCTCTCTGCAGCCAGTGTTATGTATTGTCCATGGAAAAATGTGTCATCAGACCTTTGTGTATGTTGTTGGGAGCAGCAGGACTGTGAGATATGGATTTATATTCCAGGATTGTAACTGCTCCAAGTGCACTGGGGTTGGGTCCTCACACTGCTGTGCTCTCTGCAACCAGTGTTATGTATTGTCCCTGGAGAGATGTGTAATCAGACCTCACACTGCTGTGCTCTGTGCTCTCTGCAGCCAGTGTTATGTATTGTCCCTGGAGAGATGTGTAATCAGACCTCACACTGCTGTGCTCTGTGCTCTCTGCAGCCAGTGTTATGTATTGTCCCTGGAGAGATGTGTAATCAGACCTCACACTGCTGTGCTCTGTGCTCTCTGCAGCCAGTGTTATGTATTGTCCCTGGAAAGATGTTTAATTAGACCTTTTTGTATGTATGTTAGTAGCAGCAGGACTGTGATATATGGATTTATATTTCAGGTTTTTAGCTTCTCCAAGTGAACTGGGAGTGTTTCCTCCCCTCACACTGCTGTGCTCTGTGCTCTCTGCATTGAGCTACTCCACAGATCTTCCTCTCTATTTTGAGTTACTGCTGTTATATTCAACTGGTAGTTTTGTTCAGGTTTTTATTGGTGCAGAGAACTAAGTGCAAAGCTGTGTGAGGACATATGCCACATAGTCCTGCTGCTACTAACAACATACACAAAGGTCTAATACATAGCACAGGGTGCAGTCTGGTTGATCGCACCTGCTGACAGGTTCCCAGTAAGGATGCAGAGATCCGGGATCTGAATATTTTTGAGGTCTTAATCATTTAGGGGTCTGATCTGAGGTGTAATGTTGTGGTATTTCCTGACCCTATAGAATCCATACAGTAATTGTAGTGTGTATAGCTGGGGTCGCGCTTGTGACAGTGACATGTATTGGCATCACTTAATCTCCGAGGCTTTCATCCATTATTTAGAGTCCACGGAGCCCGGAGGGTCACCCACAAATACCAGCTCCTTCTTATTGTGGCCCCTTCTATTGATCATTTTAGGGGGTCAATCCAAAACCTTTAAATATCAACATCTTTATTAACACAATACTGCGAGAACAAACAATCATTAGATGAATGAGGATCCTAATTATTTCCAGTAGATTGGCCCCGGCATAAAGTTTTTTTTCGTTCTTTTTAGCTCTGTGCTGCGGACATCACACAGAATAATTACCGCAGAAGGTTTTTTTATCTTCCCTGGTTTATTTTTAATGAAATCTTCTGAAATCCGTGACATCAAACGTGGCGAGCGGCTGACAATCTCTGCTCCGTCACTGCGGTGTCTCCAAATAAAAATTGGCTGAGAAAAAGTTCCCATGAAAGCGCTGCCTGGCGTGGTTTTCGCGAAAGTTTTCCGGATACCCAGCTGACGGGAGAAATCTCTGCTTCATCTTAAATAAAATATCACAGTCTGTCGCCTCGCGGTTCATCCATCTCTCCTGCTGTCTCCTAGAGAATTGTCCACATTATCCATCCTTCAGCTCCTATACGTATAACCTGTACCAAGTTCACAAGTGCAGGTGAATTCTGCATACAAATGCATCTTATACTCCACTCACATCTAAAGCTGCATGTAAAATTCTTTCATTTGTATATTAACCATGTTGCACATGATATACGTTAATTACCTTGTATATATCCTGCGATACATTTATTATTCTTCTCTGTTAAAAAGTTGCATTCATTACATATTTAAAGTTGGCTTATGCTCTAATCACTTCCAAAGCTGCATTCGGAATTCTTTATTTTACATCTGCTTTAGATGCTTCGCTTACCTAGTATTGATCCAGAGCTGTCACGCTTATACTATGGTCAGAACCAAAGCTGCATTCCAAAAGCCCAAATATTTAAGGTACTCTATTCACACCCAAAGCTTGTTTCACAATTTTTAATTTGCATAAAATATATAATCATTGTGATTGCGCCTTCTAATTGAGAAATGTTCATATTAAATTCATATAATTTACATTGTACTAAATACACAAGTTCGGAGGAATCTTAATAAAGAATTTACATATTATACTCCAAGCACATCCAAAGTTGTAGTATGAATTCTTACATCTATATATATGTATAGCATCACTTTCTCAGATCTTTACCTCCCTAGTCCTAATCCTGAATGAAGTCACATGTCTTCCTACGGTCAGATCCAAATCTGCACAACAAAAGTTTAAATTTCCATTCCTATTACAAATTGCTACAATCACACCAAAAGCTGCAGTCACAATTTTTCTATGTTTGTAAAAAGTCACTTTATCAGGGATTTACATGTCTTGTACTGAGCCACAGCGATGTCCTGCCTTATGCTAAGGTCAGATCCAAAGCTGCTTTCAGAAATCTTTGCACTGATTTTAGTAATTTTTTTTTATACTTTGTGTTACTTACATTCTTAATTTCATAATCCATTCACACCCAAAGCTGCATTCAGAATCTGACAGTTGAGTAATTTTGTGGAACTGTTACCAATTTACATTGTACCTATAAATAACAGTAGGTCTTATACTCCAGTCGCATCCAAAGCTGCATTCAGAATGAGACAGTTGAGTAATTTTATGGAACTGTTACCAATTTACATTGTACCTATAAATAACAGTAGGTCTTATACTCCGGTCACATCCAAAGCTGCATTCATAATGTTTAAATCATTGTACAAGTAAATAATAAAAGTGTACCGCAGCTTTAGGTGTGACCAGAGGATGGATCTCTTGTCACATTTCATCCTGTTTTCTTCTCTCTCGCTCCCATGTGACATCCGGGGGATTATTCTGCAGAGGGATGATGTCGGAATAGTCACATCTCTCCATTAAACAGTCTTTAATTGTGTTTGTGAACAGGACTAGGGACACACTGCTGACATTTCTGAGCCGAGCAAACAGAGAGCGGCAGCTTAGTATTGATTATGTTTGTTTGATAAAGGGATTGTGGAGTGAAGATGATCAGGAGAGGGCTGAACGTCACTGACGATGAAGACCCCCGACTTCTCTTAATCACTCCCAGCATCAGGTGTAGCAGAGCCGAGTGAGGAGTCATACACCATCCCTATGCTATATGCTCTATGGATGGAGGGAACCCGTCAGCTGTTATCTCTCACTAATTCTGACATCATTACCTTTTAGATCAGCTCACCAGGATTCCACCCCAGGGGTTATCTTGTTGATCTGTGCATCAGTCATCGGAACCCCCCCCCCCCCCACACACACATTTTCTTTATTATGCAAATGAGCTTCTGCAGGGAAGTTAAAGGGGTTGTCTGAGTTTAAGAAATAACTTAGGGCCGGGTTGGGCTATTTAAAAAAATTAAATGTGTATTTACTTCCTTCATCGTTGCTGGTGACCTGTGTCGTGGTCCGTATGATCCGTGCCCCTGTTTGTTTTCATGAGCAAAGAAGGCTTCCGGCTGACCGTGGTGGCCGCCCACTCCATCCGTCCCTATCTCTCAGCATTGTGTGAGGTGTCGGATGGGAGCTTCCAGTCGTCCGGAAGCTCCCTGTGCGCCCCCTGTCAAGACGGACCGCGGAGCGGGACATCAGCAGCGCTGGAGGAGGTGAGTACACGTTTATTATTAATGCCTGACCCAGCCTGGCCCTAAGTTATTTCTTAATCTCGGACAACCCCTTTAATACTTCCTTGCTACCCCTCCCATCTTCTTCCCCATGCTCATTTCTCATTGTCTTGGTAGTTATTTTACATTAGCTGCTGCCTATGAGAGACACAGATAAGGCAGCAGCTGCACAAAGTACCTGACCTTTTTTCCTGTCTACACTATTAGCTCCCTTCCCATGTACAGAGACCGCATCCTGTAATCTTCCCTCTGCTCCTCTCAAAAACTACTAGAGTTCTGTGAGAAGAAGGAGGAAGACGGAGCTGAGAGAGGAGCAGACATTGACCTCCGGCTCCTCTCAGCACCAGGAACTATACAGATCGTGCACAGCTCTGCATTCAGGATCATCATATAAGCTGTCAATCAAGGATTGGGAGGTGTGGCTGCGCAGCATACTCATGAATACGTCGGATTCAGCTTCAGGGAAGACGCTGATCGGACTCACTTTGTGATTTCCATACAACTTTAGGAACCGAATGTTTACGTTGACAGGCTTGGAGAGGGACACTGTAGGGATACGGGCAAATCTTTCTAGTTGCAACTTATGAAAATATATTTAGTTTTGAGGGGTAATTTGGCTGACAGGTTCCCTTCAAGGTACTTAACAGTCTTGAAAGCTGCAATTGAAGACCTAGTAGATGAGCGGCAGATATCACGTAACATCAGCAAAGGACATGTATAATGTTGACACAGAACTAGTCACAAGTCAAGACACAGGGTGTCATTTACTAAGGGTCGCGAGTCGCGTTTTTCCACCGGGTTACCCAAATATTACCGATTTGCACCGTTTTTCCCTGAATTGCCCCGTTTTTTTGGCACGCGTGATCGGATTGTGGCGCATTGGCGCCGGCATGCATGCAACGGAAATCGGGAGGTGCGGCCGTCGGAAAACCCGACGGATTCGGAAAAAACGCGCTATAAAGAAAAAAAATGTGTCGCTTGACACGCGCTTACATGCACCCAGGATAGGACGGTGAACTCCGGTGGACCTCGGCGAAGCAGCGACACCTGGTGAACATCAGGCGCACTACCTTAGTTAATCGCCAGAAGACCCGAATCCTCGACGGTGAACATGCCGCTGGATTGGGACAGGACCGGGTAAGTAAATGTGCCCCACAGTGTAAGGTTTCGGAATATTGAGGCAGAGATGTGATGTTACACAATGCCAAGGGTTGGGATTGTAATGTCGGAATTGTATGTCTTTTACTTCTTCTTCATCTAAACTTGACCACCATGAAAACTCCTACATTCACTTTGGAAACGTCTTTGGCCCTAAACTTCTTTGATCATGCCTCTGTAAAGATGGCTGATCTTTGGGCTTAGACTTCTCTGACCCCATTGTGGCAATAGCTATTGGGGTGCAGCGAAGGCTGTGGGTGTATTGGGAAGGGTATGTCTAAATGTTCTTCTATAACCCCATTGACACATTTTCTTTCCAATACTTGACCATCTGATCCGGATCACCATGATGACTCCTCCTGATGGCTGCATTCTACTGTATTACCTACAGTTTCTTGGCCGCGCAGTGGTGCAGAGAATGTTGATAGTGGAAGTTTGTGATAAGGAAAATGAAAGGTATTTCCGAATATTCCTCTAAAAACACAATGATTCATGTTTTCCTTCCTTTGCTTCTCCACCCAGCCCAGACCACTACGACAGCTTCTCCTAATGGCTGCTGTTTTGTGTGGAGACATTTTTTCACTTCTTGCTTCTGCAGCCGTCCCTAATTTCTGTATCTACAGATAATATACTCAGACTAAACCCTTTAATGACTATTTAACCTCACACCAGAACTTTTAGGCAATTGACTCTAAAATATGGGCTCCAGATCTAAAATCTATTAATACTAATCTCTTCTTGCTGTTCTTTGATTGGCCAGACTTCTTTTTGGCTTTCAACTCTGATGCATGGAATATGCGGTGCTGGTCAGGTTGTGCAGTAGGACCCAGGTCAGATCGCTGGGGGTCCTATGGGGTCCCATGGGCCTACTGATGAAGATCACTGCCAGCGGCAGTCCCATATATGTGAATGGAGCTGTGGTCACACATCTGCACTGGCTATACTGGAGTGTAACAAGCTTTATCGCTGTTATCATAATTGACTACACGGATACAATGTGACACTAGTTTTATGCATCAACAACAAGCAGATATTATGGAATAAAGGAGAAGCTTCATCCCATGGAAATGCTCCTCACTCCTGGTCCTGTGGAGGCGACTGATGGATGGAGGCGTTAGGTGCGGGGGGCGGCTTTAGCCGTCAGTAGAGTTCTGCCGCAGCAATTCATGGCGGAGACTATAAATTCCAGAATGTATCCAGATTGTAGCGCTCAGATTCCGAGTGTGTGAAATACGAGCGGATCAATAGTAACTCAATGAAGACTGCAGCGCGCGACCATAAATACGTCCCCTGCCAGATCTTCTGCTTTCTTCTCCTCTGAGCTTTTCCCTTATTTAAGATTCGGAAAATATCTTGTCCTGTCTCCAGCGTCATCCTAGAGACAGGCGGCCATCGTGTCTGACTCTTCTACTTTCCAGGAGAGGGGATAGGAATCGTATCATCTTAATTGACTCGACTCACTTAACTGCATGCAACCGATCAATTTGGACAGTGTCAGCTCAGGTGCGCCTCGAGAATATACTTCCCCCCGCTACCAGCAGAGATAAGATCCTTATCAGGAAGAGGCGATAAATACAAAATGACTCCAACACTGTGTCGTGTCTGTGCAGAAGAGAAGCAGCTGGGATGTAGGCAAGAATGGAAAAAAGAATTGTGGTGGAACTATTGTTCCTTAAACACTGCTGTGCTCTGTGCTCTCTGCAGCCAGTGTTATGTATTGTCCCCGGAGAGATGTATAATCAGACCTCACACTGCTGTGCTCTGTGCTCTTTGCAGCCAGTGTTATGTATTGTCCCTGGAGAGATGTGTAATCAGACCTCACACTGCTGTGCTCTGTGCTCTCTGCAGCCAGTGTAATGTCTTGTCCCTGGAGAGATGTGTAATCAGACCTCACACTGCTGTGCTCTGTGCTCTCTGCAGCCAGTGTTATGTAATGTACCTGGAGAGATGTGTAATCAGACCTCACACTGCTGTGCTCTCTGCAGTCAGTGTTATGTATTCTCCATAGAGATGAATAATCAGACCTCACACTGCTGTGCTCTGTGCTCTCTGCAGCCAGTGTTATGTATTGTCCCTGGAGAGATGTGTGATCAGACCTCACACTGCTGTGCTCTGTGCTCTCTGCAGTTAGTGTTATGTATTCTCCATAGAGATGAATAATCAGACCTCACACTTCTGTGCAGAACACTGGTCTGCATGATCACTCCTGCTGACAGGTTCCCTTTAAAGAAACATTGCAGTTTGTCAGGCAGCTCCATGATAAGTCTCCACTTGGCAGCTGGCACTAAGAACAAACTTCATGCATCTGGATATCTGGGAATGTTGTGGATAGAGGCAGCTGTGTAGCTGTTTACAGGTGACACATTGTAACGCTGGGCTCAGGGCCAGCTGTGATAAAGATGTGTGTCACAGGGATGAGGAAGAGGACAACCACATGTTATCACTCAGATAAGACGCCGTCTATTAAAATGTAAATAATATACAGTAATATAATCAATTAGATGAGATTACTAAATATTACCGCCATATAGTATCATGTGTAATATATTACTCATAAGATGCTGCATAATAACTGAAAACTGAGAGATAACCCCAGAAATACATATCATCTGGTGCAGTATTTCATATACATAGGGGGCAGTATTATAGTAGTTATATTCTTGTACATAGGGGGCAGTATTATAGTAGTTATATTCTTGTACATAGGGGGCAGTATTATAGTAGTTATATTCTTTTTTGTACATAGGGGCAGTATATAGTAGTTAAATTTCTTGTACAGAGGGGGGAGGGTGCAGTATAGTAGTATGTTTATATTCTTGTACATAGTTGCAGTATTATAGTAGTTATATTTCTTGTACATAGGTGTCATATTTAGTAGTTAGTTCTTGTACATATGGGGGCAGTATTATAGTAGTTATAGTTTCTTGTACGTAGGTGGCATTATTATAGTAGTTATATTCCTGTACAATAGGGGGCAGTAATTATATTAGTTATATTCTTGTAACCTAGGGGGCAGTATTATAGTAGTTATATTCTTGTACATATGCTAGGGGGCAGTATAATGTAGTTATATCCTGTGACATAGGGGCAGTATAATAGTATTAATAATTGTGGTTGTCCTTGTCCATAAGTGGTGGCAGTATATAGTAGTTAATAATGTCCTTGTATCATAGGGGCATTATTATAGTAGTTTATAATTCTTGTACATAGGTGTCAGTATTATCAGTAGTTTTATATTCCTGTACATAGGGAGCAGTATTATAGTAGTTATATTCTTGGTACATGGGAGCAGTATTATATTAGTTTAGATTCTTGTCCATAGGGAGGCAGTATTATAGAGTTATATTCTTGTACTAGGAGCAGTATTATAAGTAGTTATCTTCTTGTACATAGGTCAGTATTATAGTAGTTATATTCCTGTACAAGGGGGCAAGTGGTTAGTTGGGAGGGGTGGATAGTTATTTCCGGTACATAGGGTCAGTATTATAGTAGTTATATGTCCTGTACATAGGATGCATTAAATTATAGTAGTTAATCTTCCTTGTACATATGGGGGCAGTATTATAGTATGCTCTCTGCAGCCAGTGTTATGTATTGTCCCTGGAGAGATGTGTAATAAGACCTCACACTGCTGTGCTCTGTGCTCTCTGCAGTGTTATGTATTGTCCCTGGAGAGATGTGTAATCAGACCTCACACTGCTGTGCTCTGTGCTCTCTGCAGCCGGTGTTATGTATTGTCCCTGGAGAGATGTGTAATCAGACCTCACACTGCTGTGCTCTGTGCTCTCTGCTGCCAGTGTTATGTATTGTCCCTGGAGAGATGTGTAATCAGACCTCACACTGCTGTGCTCTGTGCTCTCTGCACCCAGAGTTATGTATTGTTCCTGGAGAGATGTGTAATTATACCTATGTGTATGTTGTTAGTAGGAGCAGGACTGTGAAATTTGTAGGAGCGGGCGTTTCCTCACACTGCTGTACTCTGTGCATTGAACTTAATTTCCCTTTTCTCTTTGCTGTAGTATCCAACAAAGAGGATGCTGTGCAGGTTTTAATCAGAGTAGTATGGAGTGACCTAATGCAGAGAGCACAGCAGTGTGAGGACATTCCCAAGTGCTGTGCATATTCAATCCTGGAATATGAATCCATATTTCACAGTCCTGCTGCTACTAACAACATACACAAAGACTATGCATTCTGGATGGTCACAGCTGCTGGCAGGTTCCCTTTAATAGAATGGATCTACCATTGGGCAGGGCGCTGCTGCTGGACGCCGTGGATGGAATTCTGGTCGCTCTTTCCTTTGTAATATTCTTCTCTCTGTATCTGCACTGGGATTATCCGGAGAGATGAGGAATCTGCCGAGGTGAGAATTGCGCTGAGTCTGTGGCCCCCAGTGATTCCGGGGCCCCGGGTGTCGCTGCTGGATCAGGAGCCGATGTATCTGATTCACTTATTCACACATTTCTATTCTAGAAAGTTTCATTAACAACCAACACTCAAAGGAGCAACCAGAAAAGGAGACGTATCTAATCCTACCCTGTGTGATACTGTCTGCTGAGCTGTGTATCTAATCCTATCCTGTGTGATACTGTCTGCTGAGCAGTGTATCTAATCCTATCCTGTGTGATACTGACTGCTGAGCTATGTATCTAATCCTATCATGTGTGATACTGTCTGCTGAGCTGTGTATCTAATCCTATCCTGTGTGATACTGTCTGCTGAGCTGTGTATCTAATCCTATCTCTGCAGCCAGTGTTATGTACTGTCCCTGGAGAGATGTGTAATCAGACCTCACACTGCTGTGCTCTGTGCTCTCTGCAGCCAGTGTTATGTATTGTCCCTGGAGAGATGTGTAATCAGACCTCACACTGCTGTGCTCTGTGCTCTCTGCAGCCAGTTTATGACATGGTGTAACAGCAGAACAGTTGCTGTATCTCTGGATGTGAGTGGAGAGTAGTTTGGGGGTCACCTACCTGCAGCATGGAGTATACAGCTGTGTAAGACTCTTCATACTATGATCAGGACGTCTTATGTCCATGTGACTACTATTTGGGGGGTCAGTCGATGCTCCCCAGCTTTGCTCTGTGCCGGACTCCTGGTCCAGACTCACCTCGTCCAGCTGCAGCACCGGCTCGGACATCTCCACATCGGCGTCTCGCAGGTAAGTGCATAGATACTCCCTGACTTTACCAATGTCACCTGCCCAGGCCTCCTGCAACGAGATCATGACATGTCACATGACCACTGACCCCAACCCCAACCCGACACCCCATCCCCCCCCCGGTACTTACCTTCTGATCAAACTGAAGGAAGCGCTGGAAGTCGTAGAGTGAGATCTGACACAGCGAGGGCCGGTCAACATTACTGGGGGGAGACAGTCAGCAAGTAGTTATACCAGGGAGTTATGTCTCATTAGACTGTACAGTGCGTATGTCTCATTAGACTGCTCTGTACATTGTATAGGTCTCATTAGACTTGGTCTCTGCAGGACATGGCCAGATCCTGGCATCCACTGTGCAGGGGGTGCGGATGCAGAGGACTTGCAGGATTCCTTATATAATGGTTTAGAGCGGTCACTGTGCACCTCTGACCTCTTATCAGGCTGAGGGCCCGGGACCCCTGGATTAAGAGCTCCAGTTATTTGCTTCCCTTGTAGGCAGTTTGGGCCCAATAAAGTTGTGACTGAGGCCTCCCCTAACACACAGCGTCTATTCCTACATCTTTCCAATCCCTAAACTTTTCCTGAACTACATTCAATACAAAATCATAAGTTGAGCCTAGGATAAAGCACAAGGACAGCGGCTCCCGCCCTCCGCCCCCAGAATCCGCGGCTGAGCAGATGTCGCCCCATCATCTCCACTCCAAGATTTCCTGGGGAGCAACAGAAGGAAGACATTATTAATGGAGGAGCTGCCTCTATTATTCATGTACTAAGACTGATCACTTTCATATGAACTCATTCCCCGCAACTACATGCAATCCGTCCTGGCACCGCAGCCACCACCGGGAGCGGACACCAAGCTACGAGCAGGGATAGAAGCGCTTGGTATTGTACATACACAACATTTATAGGATTAGCTGCTAACACGGCGCAAATGCTGAGCTGCCAGGACTGTCAATACCCACCGGGCAGGAAATATGTCAGCATGGAGAGACAGCAGCATGCACACAGCCATATCTTACATACAGGAAAGTGTGACCTCATAGACCAGTGGAGAGATGTGTAATCAGACCTGACACTGCTGTGTTCTGTGCTCTCTGCAGCCAGTGTTATGTATGGTCCCTGGAGAGATGTGTAATCAGACCTCACACTGCTGTGCTCTGTGCTCTCTGCAGCCAGTGTTATGTATTGTCCCTGGAGAGATGTGTAATCAGACCTCACACTGCTGTGCTCTGTGCTCTCTGCAGCCAGTGCTATGTATTGTCCCTGGAGAGATGTGTAATCAGTCCTCACACTGCTGTGCTCTGTGCTCTCTGCAGCCAGTGCTATGTATTGTCCCTGGAGAGATGTGTAATCAGACCTTTGTGTTTGCTGTTAGTAGCAGCAGGACTGGGATATATGGATTTATATTCCAGGAATGTACTGGCAGGGGGTCCTCACACTTCAGTGCACTGTGCTCTCTGCAGCCAGTGTTTAGTATTGTCCCTGGAGAGATGTGTCATCACACTTTGTTATAGTCTCATTGAGCGTCCACTCGTCTTATAATCATTATGTCGCTGTGCGGTGACGGTCTCCGAACCTTTGCACCTTCATGGTTTTTGGTCTCAGACCCTTCAGTCCAAGCAGAGAAGCAGCAGAGGTATCACAGATGACACCCGGGTCCTGTGCTGGAGCAGATGTGACCGGGTCCGGGCCAGTAAGGTGCATCTGGGGGATGTAACCAGCTTTCTAGGGTCCTGAATGTCGCCTGAATCTGTGGATATGTGAGAATTTCACTTGGTCCAATCTCTCTGTAAGTTCTTCCTTTGTTACATTTTTTAATCCACTTTTAGCTTTGGCTCAAAACCTACAATAAAACCTTTTTCTACCAGCCACTTGGTATCGGCTTCCTCTAGATTTGATCCTTGTGTTTTCCTGTAGATTTGATCCCTGTGTCTTCCTGTAGATTTGATCCTTGTGTCTTCCTGTAGATTTGATCCTTTTGTCTTCCTGTAGATTTGATCCTTTTGTCTTCCTGTAGATTTGATCCTTTTGTCTTCCTGTAGATTTGATCCTTTTGTCTTCCTGTAGATTTGATCCTTGTGTCTTCCTGTAGATTTGATCCTTTTGTCTTCCTGTAGATTTGAGCCTTGTGTCTTCCTCTAGATTTGATCCTTGTGTCTTCCTGTAGATTTGATCCCTGTGTCTTCCTCTAGATTTGATTGTTGTGTCTTCCTGTAGATTTGATCCTTGTGTCTTCCTCTAGATTTGATCCTTGTGTCTTCCCGTAGATTTGATCCCTGTGTCTTCCTGTAGATTTGATCCTTGTGTTTTCCTGTGGATTTGAACCCTGTGTCTTCCTGTAGATTTGATCCTTGTGTCTTCCTGTAGATTTGATCCTTGTGTCTTCCTGTAGATTTGAACCCTGTGCCTTTCTGTAGATTTGATCCTTGTGTCTTCCTGTAGATTTGAACGCTGTGTCTTCCTGTAAATTTGATCCTTGTGTCTTCCTGTAGATTTGATCATTGTGTCTTCCTGTAGCTTTGATCCTTGTGTCTTCCTGTAGATTTGAACACTGTGTCTTCCTGTAGATTTGATCCTTATGTCTTCCTGTAGATTTGATCATTGTGTCTTCCTCTAGATTTGATCCTTGTGTTTTCCTGTAGATTTGAGCCCTGTGTCTTCCTGTAGATTTGATCCTTGTGTCTTCCTGTAGATTTGATCCTTGTGTCTTCCTGTAACTTTGATCCTTGTGTCTTCCTGTAGATTTGATCCTTGTGTCTTCCTGTAGATTTGATCCTTGTGCCTTCCTGTAGATTTGATCCTTGTGCCTTCCTGTAGATTTGATCCTTGTGCCTTCCTGTAGATTTGAACCCTGTGTCTTCCTGTAGATTTGATCCCTGTGTCTTCCTGTAGATTTGATCCTTGTGTCTTCCTGTAGTTCTGTCGATCTTTGGTCCTCTCGCTGCTGGTGGACTCGGTTCTCCCAGCGTTTGACGTCATGGTGCGAGATACCACCAGGTGTTTGTGAATCTGTAAATCATTCACCTTAAACAAGCGCAAGCTCTGAGGGTGAGAGAATGGCGGATACTGCTCTGACTACATGGTGACTGCCATGGGCTACGTCTCAGAACGTCTTTATAGATCTGAATGCATCGATGAACATCCTTAAAGGGGTCTTCAGACTTATCTAGAAAGCCCCTGGGGGGAGGGGAACCATATATAAGCTCCTTTTCCTGCACCGATGTGTCAGCCCCGTGTACTACTACTCCCAGCAGAGCCAGAATGTTGGTCACACAAGTCACAATGATTATTCCAGATCCGTCACCACTCAACAGCCGAGACTTGTCAGCTGGGCACTAGAGGGGGCAATGACTTCCCTGCATATAACACACATGGGGGCAATGAATTCCCGGCATATACCACACAGGGCAATGACTTCCCTCCATATACCACACGGGGGCAGTGACTTCCCTGCATATACCACACGGGGGCAGTGACTTCCCTGCATATAGCACACGGGGGCAATGACTTCCCTCCATATACCACACGGGAGCAGTGAGGGTTATTTATCATTGGTTTCCTGGGCTTTTTTCACATAAAGTAGTCTCATTGAGGGTTTTTGTGACTTTTCCCTGCTAAAAAGTCTCCCAGGACTATTTCCGCCTCTTCACTAATCTGGAGTAAAGTACTCTGAATGTAACGCCATGCTCAGAAGATCCATGACTTGGGACTTTAGCAAACAGTCCCATAAAACGCCTCATAGTCCCTCCAGTCCCTGCTGTTCTATGTGCTGGGGCTTTTTATGCTTTTTGAGACTTTTGAAAAAAAATCCAAGACACAAAATAGACCATAAGAACATTTATTAAAGGGCTAAAGCCACTGATGGGCAGAGGAGCTCCAAAAATACCCCCCAATAATGATAAATAACCCCCAATAATGATAAATAACCCCCAATGTCTTGTGAGTGCCCCTTTCTTGTCCCTGCTACCGGCAGTGTGAGTCTGACTTGTCTCCTCCCCCAGAGCCTGTCCTGCTGCTCCTCCCCCAGAGCCTGTCCTGCTGCTCCTCCTCTTATCCCGTATATCCGAGCCCCGTTCCCTCCCCGTTCCCGCGTCTCTCCTATTCTCCGTTCCTGTCTCTGCTCCTCAGATGCAAATGACTTAAAGCCTTGTGTGTATCTGATGCCGGGGCTATAACGATGGGCTAATTAGCCGTCTTAATTGGAACGTGTCACAATCCAGCAGAGGATGACTCTGGAGCAGAGATAATTTTCGCCAGGGTTGCATATGATAAGCGTATGAATTAACCCTCTCCTGCCATGTCTGCTGACGTTTGCTCCTTTTCCAGGCTTTCTGGACGAGGAGTTTTTACTGTGATAGTTGTGAAAACCCGGATTCATATTGATACTTTGTACACTGATGCTTTTGTTTTTGATACTTTGTATATTTATAGGTTTATTACTTTGTAATAAACAGTGAGATAAAATTGACATAACAGGGCCACTAAGTGTCCAGATCTATGGAGAATCTGTAGATCCAGGGGCAGGAGGGCAATACCCATACACCTTGGCTTACCAGGCCATAGACCACTCTGGAGACACCAGAGGAACCGTTTCTCTACTATTAGGGCTACAAGGGACGTTGGATGCAAAAAATCACCAGATCTCATTGCAGATAATTGCCAGAACCTTGTTCATTGCCATCAGCTCACTCCACAGTGAGGGGCCAGGTGGTCCCGTCCAGTGCTGTGGTGGGTCTAGTCCTCTGCCTCATGTAATGACATTGTCCCATATCCAGCCTCACCTTCGTTACTTTGCTGCGACTTTACTCTCACAAGGGGTTAAAATCTCCATTATGTTTTCAGGCAGCGCTCAGCCTTCAGAAATCACTTTGCAGGGTTTAATCGCGGGGCACAGGGGCCGTTTAGAGGAA
Organism: Engystomops pustulosus; assembly: GCA_019512145.1. Lineage (NCBI taxonomy): Eukaryota > Metazoa > Chordata > Amphibia > Anura > Leptodactylidae > Engystomops > Engystomops pustulosus. The sequence goes on from WNYA01000623.1 coordinate 66,287, forward strand.
CGTTATGTGATTTACCGCAGAATAAGATGGCTGAAAAGCAGCTGAAGTTGTCGCCATCCAGAAAACTTATGTGAACAAACATCCCGGCAGCGCGTTCCATCAGCCGAGGTTTTCTGTCTTTTACCTCGTTTGAACTTCAGGCCTTTAAGTAAAAATCTGCTTCAGCGAGAAATTCTTATCGGCATAAATAACCTGGGTTTTCACAATTGTTCTCTCGGAAGCATTCGCACACGTTTCGATAATTATATTTTCCTTTTATACTCTTGCAGGAAGCGAGCGTTACATCTGTGATAAGAAAAACCTGACAGGTAGACGCACATCATCCGCAACGGGCTCATTATGTTATAGGTTCCCCTCCTCCCTCCCGTAAATCCACAAGCCACGAGCTACAATAGATTCCTATCTGCTGTGTGATACTGCCTGAGCGTGTATCTAATCTATCCGTGTGTACGTCTGCTGAGCTGTGTATCGTAATCCTCTATCCAGTGTGTGCATACGTGCCTGCTGAGCTTTACTGTATCTAATCCTTAATTGTGGGATACTGTCTGTGAGCTTGATCTAATCTACTATCCTGGTGATACTGTCTGTCTGAGTGCGGTATCTAATCACTATCCTGTGTTGATACGTCTGCTGAGCGTGTGTATCTAATCCTATCCTGTGTGATACTGTACTGCGAGCTGGATCTAAATCCTATCCTGTGTCCTGATACTGTCTGCTAGATCTGTTATCAATCCTTCCTGTGTGTGTATACTGTCTGCGAGCTGTTGTATCTATCCTATCCATTTGTGATACTGTCTGTTGCTGCTCTGTTGTATCTATCCTTATCCTGTGCTACTGTCATCCTGCTTAGCTGTGTATCCAATCTATCCTGTGTGATACTGCTGCTGAGCTGTGGTTTATCCTATCCTTACTATACGCCTGTGACAGTGATACATCGGTATAGCTGATGCTCTGTGTACTAATCCTAGTCCTGTGTGATTAGTCTGCTGACTTGTGTATCTAATCCTACCTGTGAGATACTTGACTCGCTGAGTGGTGTATCTCTACCCTGTTGTGATACTGCCATGCTTGAGCTGGGGGGGTATAACCTTCTGATCCTGTCTGCTGAGTGTGGTCATCATCTGTTCTCTCTGAGCTGTGGTATCTAATGCCAATACCTGTGTGTGAGATACTGTCGACCTGAGCTGTGTATCTACATCATCCTGTGGTGAATACTGACTATCTGACTGTGTACTAATTCTATCCTGTGTGTTACATGGCTGTGAGCTGTGTATCTAATCCTATCCTGTGTGGATACTGTCTCTGGTTTAATCATACTGTGTATTTTAATGCTGCTGAGGTATCTAATCCTACCATGTGTAATCATGTCTGTGAGCTGGTACTAATCCTAGTTATTTTTAATTGTATCTCCTGGTGATTACTGCCTGACTTGGTCTTTGGTATTCTTCATGTGGATACCTTCCTGGTGTTATCTACTACAGGTAATACTGCTGCTGTAGTGTGTATCTAAATCCTACAATCCTGGTGATGACTGACGCTGAGCTGTTGTATCTCTATCCATTCCTGGTGCTACTGTCTAGACTGCTTGTATTAATCCTATACTGTGTGATATGTCTTACGATGTGTTTCATCATCCTAAGTGTGTGATACTTGTCTTGCCTGAGCATGTGTATCAATCACTCCATGTGTGATACTTAGCCTGCTAGCTGTGTCTATACCTATCCTGTGTGATCACGTGCTGAGCTGTGTATCTAATCCTTGTCCTGGTGTATCACTGGACTGCTGAGGTGTATACTAACTCTACCTGTGTGATATACAGTCGTGCTGAATTGTTATGCTATCCCCTAGTGTGTACTGTCGCTGAGCTGTGTGGGTTGATCTAATCCTTAACCAGTGTTGATACTAGCTGTCTGAGCTGTTGTATCTATCCTATCCGTGTGTATACTGTCGCTGAGCTGTGTATCTAATCCTATCCTGTTGTGATTCTTCAGCGTGTACTCTTCGTTACTGCCACTGTCTTATCCTGTGTGATCTGTGAATGTGCACAGTCAATGTACTTCGATATGTTTATCTAACCTCCATGGTAACGTCTGCTGACTGTGTGCCTAGATTCCTATATCCTGGGTGATACTGGTCTGACTGTTATCTACGTGTGATTAATGAGCTGTGTATAATCCATGTGTTGATAACTGCCTTGCTGAGCTGTGTATCTAATCCATACATGTTGTGTGATATGTCCTGCTGAGTTGGTCTCTAATCCTAATACCTGTTGTACTGTCTGCTGAGTTGTCTCTAATCCGATTACCTGTGTGAACTGTCCTGCTGAGTGTGTATCTAATCCAACTCAAGTGTGTGATACTAGCTCTGCTGAGCGGTGTAATCTAATCCCGTAACCAGTGGTGTGATACTGTCCTGCTGAGTAGTGTTATCTAATCCTACCTGTGTGTCTGGACTGCTGAGCTGTGTACTAATCTACCATTTGATACTGCCGCTGATCTGTATCTAAATCCTATCCTTGGTGTGATACTGTCCATGCTGCGCTTTGTATCTAATCCTATCCTGTGTGATACTGCCTGCGAGATGTGTATCTAATCCTATCCTGCCTGCTTGATATGTATCTGAGCTGTGTATCTAATCCTATCCATGTTGTCTTGTACGTAAATACTCCTGATACGTGGAGCTTTTACTAATCCCCCAGTGTGTATACTGTCTGTGACGTGTATCTAATCCTAATCATGTGTGATACTTGGCTGACTGTAGCTTGTATCTAATCCTACTCCATGGTGATACGTGTCTGCCATGAGCTGTGTATCTAATCCTATCTGTGTGATACTGCTGCTGAGCGTGTATCTAATCCTATACATGTGTGATACTGCCTGATAGCATGTTCTAATTCCCCCCCCCCCCCCCTAACAAACCCAAAAATTGGTGATATCTGGCCTGATGAGCAGTGGTATCTAATCCTACGCATGTGTGATACTGTCTGATGTGTGCTGCTGATTGTTTAGCTCCCCCACATTGTCTACTGGATACAATTGTAACAAACCCTCACCATGTAAACGTCTTAGGTCAACCTTGTTATCCATTATAAGGACAGAGACGTTTTGGCGCTACATAGTTACACACACACTCCGCCCTCTGCGACACTGTTGCGGTTACAAACTGTATCATCGTTGTATATTAGGTGAATGATATCTCTGCAGGAACATACTGTTCTACATCCTAGGATAGTGGCAGCGAGTAGTTTATAAGATCTGTCGGACTTCTACATGCAAATGGCAGACCTACATTTTATAGCTCATCCTATACTCGCTCCATTCACAATCCCAGAGTGCAGCAGAAACTCATCTCCCCTGCAGCTTTCTATGCATGGCTTAACACATACCGCAAAAAGTGCTGGAAAGTTGCTACCAGAAAGATCGCGCATTGTGGATTGTTAATTGGTTCATAACAAACCTACTCAATCACCCAAGAATATACTTAGATTTACTACCTTATCTCCGGTATCAACAGGATGATATTCAAGAGCTGGCGCCGCTGTCAGTGAATCGGAGCTATTTTTATTGTAGTCGGATGCTCATCCTGACTCAGTACTTCTACACCGCTGTTTGTTTGTTACATTGGTGTCAGCTTAGGCAAACATCTGTTACAGAGTAACAAACTCTCTGTGCTGGAAAGATTTGTTCAGAATGGATAAAACACTGGAACAACCCTCAGCTGTAGACACATTTGGGTCTGCAGAAAGTTTCCACTAACACAGCAACGCACAAAACAAGGACATTCTCTTCTCAGCTCTTCATGATGTCAATTGGCCCGAAGTTTGTAATGGAAGTCGCGAAATTTTCTCCAAAACCGTTTATATTTCTTTACTCGTTCTTCGTGATGATCACCTCCGTGAATTGTAACATGGGGAGTTCAACAAGGGGTCTCAAGGGATCGGACCCCCAAAATCAGGGGGCCTGTTTCCTAATTTGAGAAACCTTAAACTGGGCCCCTGTCAGATGATGTGTAATATGGTTATAACGCGGCTCTGCTGCTCCACATTGGTTTATACAATAACAGAAGCTAGTACCGCCCGGCCCCACCCCCCGCCCCCCCCCGCCCCGCTCGGCTTCTTATCATCATACTTTACTTTTCCTCTCGCAAATTCTGTAATTAGACAACGAGGTCTCAATAGGAGAAATCCACAGCAGTTTATAGGCCTAAACCGAATGCCGATTTGGAAATCATCGCAGACACAGGAAGCGGGGGCGCCGGGGGTCGCGCTAACGCTCACTCGCGGGAAGGAAAGTGTTGCCTGGAAACTAAGTATAAAAATGGTTTTAAAGAGAATGTTTACAACAATAAGAGATAAGTAGGAATCAAAGGAACCTTCCGTATCATTACTATCAAGGAGCCCATAACCTGTGGTGTTTACATGGGACTAGCAGGACACAATCTACTACATGATCTGTACTCAGAGATATCCACTCACTAAACAGACTGCCCAATTCTTTCTTCTGTTGTTTGTTACCTATGACTGACAGGACACATCTACTACATGATCTGTACTCATAGATATCACTTTTTTAATCTGTGGTGTTACATATACTTGTCTGCATGGACACGATCTCTACATGATCTTACTCAGAATATCACTTGGTGTATACTTGGTGTTACACTAGGGACTGCAGGACCATCTACTAGCATGATCTGTATCAGAGATAATCACGGTGTTATCATGTGGTGTTATCATAGGACTGCAGAGCCTCACTACTCCATGATCGTACTCAAGAGATATAACATGTGTTATCTGATGCGTTTACACAATAGGACGGTCAGGACGCCTCTACTACAGCTGATCTTTACTCAGGAGATATCACTGTGTTGCTGGGTGTTCATAGGACTGCAGGACACGTCTACCGACATGATCGGTAAACTCAGAGATATCACCTGTGTTATCTGTGGTGTTACCTAGGACTCTGCATGACACATCTATACCTTATCTGTCTCAGATATATCACTGTGTTATCTGTGGGTGTTACATAGGACTTCATTACACATCCTCACTACATGATCTGTACTCAGAGATATCACTGTGTTCTCTGTGGTGTTACATGGTACTATGCAGGACACATCGACTACCATTATCTGTATCAGAGATATCACTGTGCTAATCGTGGTGTTACATAGGACGCGGACCATCTACTACAATGATCTGGTACTCAGAGATATCACTGTGTTATCTGTGGTTTACCAGGACTGCAGGACACATCACTCATACATGATCTGTTCAGAAGATATGAATGTGTTTATCTGTGGTGTTACAATAGGGACTGCAGGAGCACATCTACTATCAATGATCTGATACTCCGGAATATCATGGTTATCTGGGGTGTTTCCAAATAGGACTGCAGGACCCAATCTACTTACTGATTCTCTACTCAGAGATATCACTGTGTTAATACTGTGGTGTATACTAGGAACTGCATGACACATCTGCACATGATCTGTTAACTCGAGAGATATCACTATCCACTGTGTTAGCTGTGGTGTTACATGGGACTATCAGGACACATCTACTACATATCTGTACTCAGAGGATATCACTGTGTTATCTGGTGGTGTTACTAGGACTGTCAGGACACCTTCTACTACATGATCTGTACCAATGTATATCACTGTTGTAATCTGTGTGTTGTTCCCTAGGCACGCATTGACACATCGTGACTACATGATCTGACGTCAGAGATATCACTGTTTTTCTAGTGGTTAATATACATAGGACTGCAGTACCCATCTACTACATGATCTTGTACTCAGAGGATAATCACTGTGTAATCTGTGGTGTTTACATAGGACTGCAGGACACATCTACTACATGAGCTGTACTCATAGGTTCACTGTGTTATCTGTGGTGTACATATGGCGCTGCAGGACCCAGTCTGCTACAATGACTGGTACGTCAGCGAATTCACTGTTTAATCCTGTGTGTTACATGGACTGCGGGACACATCTACACATGATCGTGTACTCGAGCGATACACTCGGTCTTTGTTATCTTGTTGTTTCCACGTATTACTCAGTCAGGATAACATCGACTACATGATCTGTGACTCAGATATCACTGTGTTAACAATCTGTGGTAGTTACACTAGGACTATGGTATGCAGTACACATCTACTACCTTATCTGTACTCAGATCTCTCACTGTTTGTTTATCTGAGTGTTGTGTTACCTAGGCTAAATCCTTCCACATCTACTATTACCGTACTCGCTGCTTTACTGCAGATCTATCACTGTGTTAAGTCTGTGCGTTACCTAGTACTGCAGGACACCTCTACCAGTGATCTTTACTCAAGATGTCGCCTGTGTTATCTGTGGTGTTACAATAGGACTTGCAGGACACAGCATCTACTACACCATGATCTGTACTGGCATAGATATCACTCACTAGTGTTATTCTGTGTCGTTACATAGGACTGCAGGACCCATCTACTACAATTACTGACGCAGAGATATCACTGTGTTATCGTGGTGTGTTTACATAGGACTGGGCAGGACACTCTACTACATTATCTTTACTTAACTCATTAGATATCACTTTGTATCTGTGGTGTTACAATTGGACTGCAAGGACAATCTACTACCATGATCTGTACTCAGAGATCTCACTGGTGTTTACTGATTTTTTACATCGGACTGCAGGACACTCTACTACATGATCTGTACTCAGAGATATCACTGTGTTAATCTGTGGTGTTTACATAGGACTGCAGGACACATCTCACTACTGATCTGACTAGAGATATCACTGTGTTATCTGTGTGTTGACCTGGGTATGCAAGGACACATCTACTACGTGATCTGTACTCAGAGAGATAGCACTGTGTTATCTTTTGGTGTTACATAGGACTGCAGGACCCATACTGACTGCAGTGATCTGGTCCTCATAGATATCACCTGTGTCTCTCTGTGGTGTTACCTAGGACTGCAGGACACATCTAACTCAGTTATCTGTACTCGAGATATGCACTGTGTTATCTGTGGTGTTTACAATTGCCTGCCAGGACACATTTCGACAGGTCTGTACATCAGAGATATCACTGTGTTAATCTGTGGTGCTTACATAGACTAGCAGGACACATCTGCTATCATGATCTGTACTCAGAATATCACTGTGTTATTTGTTATAACTGTTGGTTATCATAGGACTAGCAGGACCATCTATGCATGACTGTACTCATGATATAGCACTGTGTTATCTGTGGTTTACATATGGACTGCAGGACCCCTCTACTACTGATCTGTACTCAGGAGTATCACTGTGTATCTGGTGGTTGTTACATAGGACGGCAGGACACATCTATTACATGATCTGTACTCTATATATCACTGGTGTTATCTGTGGTGTTACATAGGACTGCCGGTCACATCTACTACTACAGTGATCTGTACTCAGAGATTCACTGTTTTATCTTTGGTTTTTCACTAGGTAACTCGCAGGACACATCTACTACATGATCTGTACTCAGAAGATATCACTGTGTTATCCTGTGGTGTTACAAGGCCTGCAGGACACTCAACTACATGATCGGTACTCAGAGATTATCTACTGGTGTTACGTCTGTGGTGTTACATAGGACTGGTAGACACATCTACTAATGATCGTGTACTCAGAGATATCAACTGGTTTTATCTGTGGTTGTTACAGTAGGACGCAGGCCACAATCTACCTACATGATCTGTACTCGAGATATCACTGTGTTAATCGTGGTGTTTACAAATGACTGCCGGACACATCACTACATTATCTGTACTTCAGAGATACCACTGTGTTTATCGTGGGTGTTACATAGGACTGCAGGAGAATCTACTACAGGATCTGGTACTCAGAGATATCGACTGTGTTTTATCTGTGTTGTTACATAGGACTGCAGGACCCATCTACTACATGATCTGTACTCAGAGATATCACTGTGTTATCTGTGCTGGTTACAAGTACTGCAGATCACCTCTGCTACATGATCTGTACTCATGAGAGATATCACTGTTGTTATCTTGGTTTACAGTAAGGACTGGCAGACACATCTACTACATGATCTTACTCAGAGATATCACTGTTTTTATCTGTGGTGTTTACATAACTGCATGACACATCTACTACATGGATCTGTACTCAGAGATTCACTGTGTATCTGTGGTTTACATAGGGACTGGTCAGGACAACATCGACTACATCATCTGTACTCAGAGATATCACGGTGTATCTGTTGTTGTTACATAGGACTGCAGGTCACATCTACTACATGATCTGTACTCAGAATATCACTGTGGTATCTGTGGTGTTACATAGACTGCAGGACACATCTACTACATGTCTGTACTCCATAGATATCACTGTGTTATCTGTGGTGTTACATAGGACTGCAGGACACAGATCTACTACATGATCTGTACGCAGAGATCTCACTGTGTTTATCTGTGGTGTTAATAGGACTGCAGGACCATCTATTACATGACTTACTCAGAGATAATCATTTCACTGGTTTTATCTTGTTCTGTTACATATGACTGCAGTACACTACTACTAATGATCTGTACTCAGCGATAACACTGTGTTATCTGTGGGTGTTTCATAGGACTGCAGGACACTCTACTACATTGTCTTGTACTCAAGATTCACTTTGTTATCTGTGGTGTTACTAGGACTGCAGGTCACATCTCCTACATGATCTGTCACTCCGAGATCAATCCCGTGTTATCTGTGGTGTTACATAGGACTGCAGGACACATCTACTACATGATCTGTACTCAAGAGATATCACTGTGTTATCTGTGGTGTTACATATAGACTGCAGGACACATCTACACTACATGATCTTACTCAGATATATGCACTGTGTTATCTGTGTTTTACATAGGACTGCAGTACACATCTACTACTGATCTGTCACTCAGAGAGATACTCACTGATGTTTCTGTGGTGTTACATAGGACGCAGACACATCTACTTGACATGTCTGTACTCGAGGGATAAATCACTTGTGTTATCTGTGGTGTTCCTGGGACTCTGGCAGTACACCTCTACTTACATATCTGTCTCAGGAGATAATCAACTGTGTTTCTGTGGTGTTACATAGGACTGCAGGACACAATCTACTACATGATCTGTACTCAGAGATATCACTGTGGTTAATCTGTGGTTTTTTACTAGGACTGCAGGTCACATCTACTACATGTTCTGTACGTCAGAGATCTCACTGTGTTTATCTGTGGTGTTCATAGGACTGCTGACAACATCTACTACATTATCTGTACTCATAGAGATCTCACTGTGTATCTGTGGTGTTACATAGGACTGCATGTCCCAATCTACTACAATGATCTGTACTCGAGGATATCACTGTGTTATCATGTGGTGTTACATAGGAAACTGCAGGACACATCACACATGATCTGTACTCAGATCTATCACGTGTGTTATCTTTGGTGTTCATAGGCCCTGCAGGACACATCACTACATGATCGGTACTCGAGATATCACTGTTTTATCTGTGGTGTTACATAGGACTGCAGGACACATCACTACATTATCTGTACTCCGAGATATCACTGTGTTATCTGTTGGTATTTACTTGGGACTTGCAGACAATCTACTACATGATCTGTACTCATAGATATCACTGTGGTTATCTGTGGTGGTACATGTGCCTGCATGACCATCTACTACCATGATCCTACTCATATGAATATATAAGCCCTATTTTTCTTGCGTGTTTTTTACATCTTCTCAAGCATGACCATAGAAAATTACATCATCCTCACCTTTCTCTTTCCTACAGAGATATCATCTGTGTTTCTGTGTGTTACACCATAGGACTGCAGGACACATCCCTACCTACATGCATCTGTACTCAGAGATACCGTGTTATCTGTGTTGTTACATGGACTCAGGACACATCGACTACCATATCTGTACTCAGAGATATCCTGTTTTATCTGTGGTTTACATAGGACTGGGAGGACACATCTACTACATACTGTACTCAGAGATAATCACTGTGTTATCTGTGTTTTTTTACTAGGACTTGTCAGTTCACCTCTAACTACATGATCTGTACTCCGAGATATCACTGTGTTATCTGTGGTGTTACATAGGACGTCAGGACACATCTACTACATGATCTGTACTCAGAGATATCACTGTGTTTATCTGTGGTGTTCCATAGGACTGCGGACCACATCTACTACATGATCTGTCCTCAGAGAGATCTCACTTGTGTTATCTGTGGGGTTACATAGGACTGCAGACACATCTAGCTACATGATCTGTCCTCAGAGTTCACTGTGATTCTCTGTGGTGTTTACATAGGACTGGCAGGACAGCATCTCTACATAATCTGTACTCAAGATATCACTGTGTTTCTGTGGTGTTACATAGGACTGCAGGACACATCTACTACATGATCTGTACTCAGAGATATCACTGTGTTATCTGTTGTGTTACATCGGACTTGCATGACACTCTACTACCTGATCTAGTACTCATAGAGATATCACTGGTGTTATCTGTGGTGTTACATAGGACTGCAGTTCACTCACTACATGATCTTTACTCAAGAGAGATATCACTGTGTTATATCTGTGGTGTTAAATGGGACTGCATGTCACATCTACTCTGATCTGTACCAGAGATATCACTGTGTATCTGTTGGTGTTACATAGGACTGCACATACACATCTACTACATGATCTGGTACTCAGAAGATCTCACTGTGTTATCTGTGCTGTATCTTATACACTGAATGTAGGGAGCCTTGAATGTTGTTACCATGTATCAGTTTTTTATTCCGGGCTTGCCTGTTTGGGTGCGGTCACTGATGGACGCAGCCCGCCCCTATTAGAGAAACCATTGTGACATTTATATGAATAACTTCCCAGATAGACACCTTCAGCATGAGCCCTTATCTCCCTCTCCCGCTTGGAGCTGGTGACCCTCTGTTTCAGCCAAGTGAAGGCAAAGTAATGTCGGAGATGAGGAAATAACGTGTCCTCCGGGAGAATCCCCCAATAACACAGTCATGGAAGGCGGCCAGGAAGTGATGTATCATAGCTGAATGTGCCACAGTGTAGTAATACGCTAGGTGATTTGTCACACATCCGTTTTCGAATTTGCGCCAATTATAAACGGACAAAACGATGCAGCGTTTTCAAGTAACGACTGCTTAAAAGAACGGCCCAAAACGGGTTCAAAACGCCACGTGTGCCGCCGGCCAAAGATTCCAGATGTCCCTCCATCCATCTGATCATGCAGATGCCACAGATGGTACTCAGTTTGCAGCACCTGGACGCGTCCCTGGGTCTCTGCATCAGTCTGTAGCTGCGGTCGTGATTCCTTCTTGGGCCGGTGGCACGCTGGCGTTTTTGAACCCGTTTTTGGTTTTGTTTTTAAGGCAAGTCCGTTCCGAACACGGCATTCCGTTTTTTGACCAGTTTTAATAGATATTGGTAAAGACCTGTCAAAACGCATGCGTTTTTTACACAAGAACCAAAAACGGGTTCAAACGCATGTGTACCAACACCCTTAGGTGGTGACACACTCTGGCTTTTTTAGGCCGTTTTTTAGTTAGGGCCGTTTTCAGATGGGAAAAAACGCATGTGTTTTGACCAGTTTGAATTAAGATAGTTGGTCAAACTCTCAAAAACACATGCCTTTTTTCTGATCTGAAACGCACTAACTAAAAACGGCCTAAAACGCCACGGGTGTCAGAATGCAGTTTTTTGCTCAAACCAGGAGTGAAGAAGAAGGCGGAGCAGCTTCTCTCCATGATGTTTTCTCATCCTCACCTGCTTTACTAAACTCGCACCCGCATTTCCTTGGTGCACCACAAAGACCCTGGGGAACTCTGTGGGGACCGACAGAAGCGATTCCATGATTTCGCAGCTCCGACGTTAACAGTTTTCTTTGCACACTGCTTGCACAGGTATAAGAAGTCTCTGTACAAGGAGATTCCCTTCCCCCTTGCATGACATTTTGTTGCCTTGACCCTTTTGTGTCGCGTTTGCCTTTCTTCATGCAACACAATTTCGCCATTGAAATTGTCAGACCGTGCCGCCACATTTATCATTGCAAATCCGACAGAAGTGTGTCAGACCCCCATGTTAAAGGTGCACCATAAAAGTTGTAGGCCCTCAGTCCGGGCAGTGCGGGGGCGCCACAATGCCATGAATCTGGACGCCCACTGCTACCACACAGGACACTGCACACAGTACCCACACTAGCGCTGCTCTTAGTAAATGTGCCCCCCAGAGCTCCTGTGTCAAACAGCCTGCAGTGATGGAAGGTTAACCCGAGTCATATTGATCGCTTCCTCACATAGGTCAGGGTCCGAAATGCTGACGGGCTGCTCTTTATAGCGAACATTCCTGCTGGGCACAGGCCGGAGCCATGAACTCTGCTGCGTCATAAAGTTTTATAAGCTTTGAGGCAGAGACAGCGCAGTTGCTGTGGGGCGTCAGTGCAGGTCATCCAGCTCCTGTGCGCCTGCCAGACCAGACATTACTACTGCAGGCACCACCCCGCCGCAGCAGAAACCGGCTTCACTGCTCGCTAATCAACTGGTTGATACAGAGAACAATGATTGTAGCACCTGACTGCAGCTGGAGAAATGCACTTGTCAGGGCTTTTCTTTCATCTATAAGGCAATGGTTAGGTACGACAGTGTAACAAACCCTCAGCTGTTAAAAGTAATACCTGCATATGGCAGCTACTATAATATACTTAAAGGGATTAGCCTTAAAGGATATGTCCCAAGACAGTGGTGTTCTGAGTTGCAGTACCTCTCCATTTACTGTCTATGACCCAGCGTTGTTCTCCCTCATCTCCGGCACGCCATAGAAAGGGGAATGCTCCACCGGATTAGCGGGTGTCCCCACTGATGAACAAGGTGTGTAGGTGGAAATGTGGAACTTGGGGCAAACTATTTACCAAGGTACTTGTCATCTTACCTTCTAAGCCATAATGTGTATAGAGTGGGGACCCAACACCATATCCTGAGAATTACGGGGGCACATGCATTGGTAAGGGACCACGCACCCTGCCTCCCCACTACTGTAACATAGACCCCTAAATATAGGGTCCACCCTCTGGGACCCCTCACCTATACGGGAGTCATTGTTTCTAGTGATATAAGATGGGGGGAAAACTCCTTAAATGTCCTCTTTTCATGTAACATTGACCTGCTCGAATGACAAGATACAAGTATCAAAGAAGAATGACAGTTCCATCAACCAGCTGCTGCAACATACAACAATCACACAGCGCAGGGGGTTCACCGGGGTGCACTGGCCTGGCCGCCATCTAATGGGGGAATGTGGTGGAATTACACCAGGCCCTTTATACTCAGATCTAAAATGTGTTCGGCTGCCATGTTAGTTTATCAGTATTTTAATTTATTAGAGAATCTGGAGAGGAGGTACAGAAGAGTCTGGAGGAGGAGGAGGAGAAGAGGATTCCTGGAGGAGGAGGCAAGAAGATCCTGGAAGGATCTGGTAGGAGGACAGAGAGTCTGGAGTAGGACAGAGGAGTCTGGAGAGGACAGAGGAGTCGAGAGGACAGAGGATCTGGAGGAGGACAAGGATTCTGGAGTGAGGACTACAGATAGTCTGGAGAGGAGGAGGAGGAGAGGACAGAAGGTTGGAGGAGTCGTAGGAGGACAGAGGATCTGAGGGACATAGGAGTCTGGGGAGGACAGAGAGTGTCTGTAGGAGGACAGATGAGTCTGGAGGAGGACAGAGGATTCTGCGAGGACAGAGGAGTCTGGAGGAGGCACGACAGAGATTCTGGAGGAGAGGAGGAGGAGGAGGACCGAAGAGTCTGTGAGGAATCTGGAGGAGGACAGAGGAGGCTGGAGGAGGACAGAGGAGTCTGATTAGGACATAGAGTCTGAGGAGGACAGAGGAGTCTGGAGGAGGCGGGAGTCCTGGAGAGGACAGAGGTAGTCTGGGGGAGGGACGAGGAGGCAGAGGAGTCTTGAGGCGGACTAGTGAGGACATAGGAGTCTGGAGGAGGACAGAGGAATCTGAGAGGACGAGGAAGGACAGAGAGTCTTGAGGAGGAGCGAGGAGGACATAGGAGGACAGAGGGTCTGGATGAGGACGAGAGGACAGAGGGTCTGGAGGAGGACGAGCGATGACAGAGGAGTCTGGAGGAGGACGATGAGGACAGAGGAGGACAGAGGGGAGTCTGGAGGAGGACAGAGTGATCTGAGGAGGACAGAGGAGTCTGGAGGAGGACAGAGGAGTCTGGAGGATGACGAGGATGACAGAGGAGTCTGGAGGAGGACGAGGAGGACTAGGAGTCTGGAGGAGGACAGAGGATTCTGGAGGCGGACAGAGGAGTCTGGAGGAGGATCGAGGAGACAGAGGAGTCTTGAGGAGGACGAGGAGACAGAGGAGTCTGGAGGAGACAGAGGAGTCTGGAGGAGACAGAAGGAGTCTGAGTAGGACGAGGAGTCTGAGGAGGACAGAGGAGTCTGTAGGAGGACAGAGGAGTCTGAGGAGGGCGAGGAGTCTGGAGGATGACGAAAGAGGCCAGAAGGAGTCTGGAGTAGGACAAGAGGAGTCTGGGGAGACAGGGAGTCTGGGGAGGACGAGAGGACAGAGTAGTCCTGGAGGAGGCAGAGGAGTCTGGAGGAGGACGAGGAGTGACAGAGGAGTCCATGGAAGGATTACAGACGGAGTCTGGAGGAGGAGATGAGGACAAGGAGCCGGGAGGAGAACGAGGAGTCCTGGAGGAGGACGAGGAGGACAGAGGAGTCTGGAGGAGGACCTATGAGTCTGGGAGGAGGAGAGGAGGACAGAGGAGTCTGGTAGGAGGACATGAGGATGTCCCTGAGGAGGAGACGAGGAGACAGAGGATCTGGAGGAGGACAGAGAGTCTGAGGAGGACGAGGATGACAGAGGATTCTGGATGAGGACAGAGGAGTTCTGGAGGAGGACGAGGAGGACAGAGGAGTCTGGAGGAGGACAGAGAGTCTGGAGGAGGACGAGGAGGACATAGGAGAATCTGGAGAGGGACCGAGTAGTCTGGAGGAGGACGAGGAGACAGAGGAGTCTGGAGGAGGACAGAGGAGTCCTGGATGAGACAGAGGAGTCTGGGAGGAGGAGCAGGAGGACATATGATCTGGAGGAGGACAGAGGAGTCCTGAGTAGTACAGAGTATCTGGATGAGGACGAGGAGGACAGAGGAGGTCTGGAGGAGGACAGAGGAGTCCTGGAGGAGTAGATGGAGGACAGAAGACGAGGAGTCTGGGGAGGACAGCGGACGTCTGGAGGAGGACGAGGAGGACAGATAGAGATCTGGAGGATGACGAGGAGTCTGGAGGAGGACGAGGAGGACATAGGAGTCTGGAGGAGGACATAGGAGTCGGAGGAGGACAGAGGATTCTGGCGGGGACAAGGAGTCTGGAGGAGGACGAGGAGGACGATGAGTCTTGAGGAGGACAGAGGAGTCTTGAGTGAGGACAGAAGTAGGTCTGGAGGAGGAACGATGAGGACTATTAAGTCTGGAGGCTGACTATTTTCCCTGTATTAATATCCCCTAGTCCTATCTGGAGGTCTTACACATGATTAGTCTTTAGTAGGATCTAGTTCTGTACAGAGGCGTCTGGAGGATGACGAGGAGTCTTGAGGAGGACGAGGAGTCTGGAGGAGGACGAGGAGGACCGAGGAGTCTGGAGGAGGAAGAGGAGTCTGGAGGAGGACGAGAGTCCGGGTCTGGAGGAGGACAGAGGAGTCTGGAGGAGGACAAGGATCTGGAGTAGGACAGAGTGAGTCCTTGAGGAGAGGACAGAGTATTCTGGAGGAGGACAGGAGTGGGCATTCTGGATGATGACAGAGATCGTGAGGAGGACGGGAGGACAGAGGAGTCTGATGAGGACAGAGGAGTCTGGAGGAGGACAGAGGAGTCTGTGAAGGAGGACAGGGGGAGTCTGGAGGAGACGAGGAGGACGAGGATCCCTGGAGGAGAACGCGGAGGACAGAGTGAGTCTGAGGATGACATGAGGAGTCTGAGTAGGACGAGGATGACAGAGGATCATGGCGTCTGTCACCTCGTCGTCTTCTTTGACCGCCCAGGAGATCTGGATGATGACAGATGAGTCTGGCAGGAGGACGAGTGAGGAGCAGAGGAGGACGAGAGGCACAGAGGAGTCTGGAGGAGGCAGAGGAGTCCTGGAGAGGACAGCGGAGTCTGGAGGAGGACGAGGAGGACAGAGGAGTTCTGGAGGAGGTACAGATGCTCTGGAGGAGGACAGAGGAGTCTGAGGAGGTACGAGAGGGACAGAGGAATGAGTCGGGGGAGCCAGATATATCTTAGAGATTACAGATGCTTCCTTGGATTGATTTCCTACTGTAGTCTTTATGGTTGTACTCTTCGGAACCGCATATACTTTATTACTTACCCATATGATATTCTTTCAGTATGTCAGCTATTATTCCAGGCGTATGTCTTTATTATTCCATTCTTCTTCTTTACTTTCCCTCTTCTTCTTTTCCTTCTCCTCTTCTTCCACTCTTGCTTGAGCAGGCAAACAAAGAAAGAGGGATTAGAGAAAAGATCGAGAGCGGGGTATGTTCCACACTCACATTTCTTCCTTATCCAGGAGGAGTCTGGAGGAGGACAGAGGAGTCTGGAGGAGTACAGAGAGTCTGGATGAGGACAGGAGGACGAGGATCTAGGAGGACAAAGGAGTCCTGGAGGAGGACAGAGGAGTCTGGATGATGACTAGGTCAGGAGGAGGACGAGGAGACAGAGGGAGTCTGGAGGGACAGCGGAGTCTGGAGGAGTATAGGAGGACAAGATGAGTCTGGAGAGAAGACATACTTAGTCTGGGGAGGACAGAGGAGTTCTGGAGGAGGACAGAGATTCTGGAGGAGACGAGGAGGACGCGGAGTCTGGAGGTATGACAGAGGAGTCTGTAGGAGGACAAGGGTTCTGGAGGAGGACGATGATGACAGAGGAGTCATGGATGAGGACATAGGAGTCTGGAGGAGGAACAGAGGATTCTGGAGAGGACAGAGGAGTTCTGAGATAGTACTGATTATGACAGAGGAGTTCTGGCGGGACGCGGATGCACAGAGGATTCGGTAGGATGCCAGAGTCGTCTGGATGAACGGACCGATGAGGCCAAGAGACTGGAGGCTTGACCCCGAGGTGCGTCTTGAGATGAACGTGAGGAACAGAGGAGTCTGTAGGATGACATTAGGATCTGATGAGTACATAAGGAGTCTGTATAGTGTACATATGATTCTGGAGGATGACGAAGAGTTACAGAGGAGTCTTGGAGGAGGACAGAGGAGTCTGGAGGAGTACAGAGGAGTCTTGAGGAAGGCGAGGAGACAGAGGAGTCTGTGATGAGGACAGAGGAGTCTGGATGAGGACAGAGGATCTGGGAGGAGGACAGGATGACAAGAGGAGGATTCGGGAGGATGTACATAGGAGTCTGTCCTCCTCCAGACTCCTCTTTCCTCCTCCGAATACTGCCTGCTGATCTGTGTATCTTATCCTATCCTGTGTGATACTGACTGCTGAGCTGTGTATCTAATCCTATCCTGTGTGATACTGCCTGCTGAGCTGTGTATCTAATCCTATCCTGTGTGATACTGCCTGCTCAGCTGTGTATCTAATCCTATTCTGTGTGATACTGACTGCTGAGCTGTGTATCTAATCCTATCCTGTGTGATACTGACTGCTGAGCTGTGTATCTAATCCTATCCTGTGTGATACTGCCTGCTGAGCTGTGTATCTAATCCTATCCTGTGTGATACTGCCTGCTGAGCTGTGTATCTAATCATATCATGTGTGATACTGCCTGCTGAGCTGTGTATCTAATCCCAACATGTGTGATACTGCCTGCTGAGCTGTGTATCTAATCCCAACATGTGTGATACTGCCTGCTGAGCTGTGTATCTAATACCAGCATGTGTGATACTGCCTGCTGAGCTGTGTATCTAATCCAATCCTGTGTGATACTGACTGCTGAGCTGTGTATCTAATCCAATCCTGTCTGATACAGTCTCCTGAGATGCTGTATGTTATCCTTCCATGGGTGATACTGTCTGATATCTAATTATATTTATCTCTAACTCCATCCTTTACATTCCTCTGATACCAGTTATTCCTAATCCCATGTATTCTGCTGTTTTAGAATTTCATGTAATCTGTCCACAGGGGGGCGCTGTAGTTTTATGAACTTTTACTAGTATACTCCACAATGTATTGAGAATCGATGAAGCAATGGCGCCCGTGCTATGGCTCTCCCCTGAAATCACTGCCAGACAATCCACATTACCTGTCTTTGGCCATTCAGCCTCTGCCTGTGCTACAGCTGGTTGTAGGCAAGTAAGTCCCGCCCCCTGTGCACTTACAGGCTGATTTCCATTTTCAGAAAAAGATGATTATCTTTGCATTGCTTCATTGGCTATAAGATTTTACTGCTGCTGAAGGGCTCTCCACAGCGATCGCCCTCGATCTATTGTTATATAACCAGACAGACCTGTCACCCTGAGGCACCATAGCTGCCGGTCACCCAGCTTTCCCAGGAGCAGAAAGAACAGAGCCTTGTCTGACAGATCATTATGTGATGACTTCTTCTTGTGCATTTCTCATAAATCTTTACCCAGAAACTTTAATTTGCTGATTGTTCTTCCGCTTTTGTGATTTTACTGTAACTTTCCATTGTTAAACTCGTCAAGGAATTTTTTGCTGCTAAATTTGTACTTCTTAAAATAACAAGTGATTTCACCCACTCATTCCTGCGGGGTGCTGCCATAATCCTGGAACTGCACCCTTACTGGGACTTGTAGATTAAAGGGAACCTGTCAGATTGAAACCAGTGTCGGGTATTATTCCTGGAGAGATTACCTCACACTGCTGTGCTCTGTGCTCTCTGCTGCCAGTGTTATGTATTGTCCCTGGAGAGATGTGTAATCAGACCTCACACTGCTGTGCTCTGTGCTCTCTGCAGCCAGTGTTATGTATTGTCCCTGGAGAGATGTGTAATCAGACCTCACACTGCTGTGCTCTGTGCTCTCTGCAGCCAGTGCTTTGTATTGTTTCTGGAGAGATGTATAATCAGACCTCATACTGCTGTGCTCTGTGCTCTCTGCAGCCAGTGTTATGTATTGTCCCTGGAGAGATGTGTAATCAGACCTCACACTGCTGTGCTCTGTGCTCTCTGCAGCCAGTGTTATGTATCGTCTCTGGAGAGATGTGTAATCAGACCTCACACTGCTGTGCTCTGTGCTCTCTGCAGCCAGTGTTATGTATTGTCCCTGGAGAGATGTGTAATCAGACCTCACACAGCTGTGCTCTGTGCTCTCTGCAGCCAGTGCTATGTATTGTCCCTGGAGAGATGTGTAATCAGACCTCACACTGCTGTGCTCTGTGCTCTCTGCAGCCAGTGTTATGTACTGTCCTTGGAGAGATGTGTAATCAGACCTCACACTGCTGTGCTCTCTGCAGCCAGTACTGGGTACAGTCCCTGCAGAGATATGTAATCAGACCTTTATGTATGTTGTTAGTAGCAGCAGGACTGTGATATATGGATGTATATTCTAGGATTGCAACATCTCCAAATGCACTGGGTGATGTCTCTTACAAAGCAAGGACAGTACATAGCAGTGGCGGCAGAGAGCACAGAGCGCAGCAGTGTGAGGCATAACAAAACAACTCTCCAGTCACATCTATTGGCAGGTTTCTGTAATATAGCCTTAGATTATAACCACCACAATGAAAACCTCCATTCTTTACACTACAGGATGAATCCAGAGAACTGTAAGAAAGTGCCAGGGTTTAGAATTGTGCGTTATCCACCTCTTGCAATAAAGGGGACAAAAAGAGGAAGGAATTTCCGGTCCTCTGAAGCCGCCTGAGGTTGTGATACCAGCGCTGGATTCCAGCCTTGTCCTTCTGTCTCAGCAGGGCAGCTGTCACAGTGTGTCACTTATCACCCGCCATACACCATCCGCTCCACAGCTTCTCTGCATATATCATAGAAACAGAATGTGGGAGAACCTGTAGAGACTAGATATATATGTATACAGTGTGTGTATAGGTCTAAGGAGGACATACCTAGAATAACTCATGTGGAAACAAGTTTAGTAATAGATTGTATCCCCCCTGTACAGTCTCCTCTCCCCGGGATGTAATGGCTGATAACAGAGAGTAATAGATTGTATCCCCCCTGTACAGTCTCCTCTCCCCGGGATGTAATGGCTGATAACAGAGAGACACATCTCTCCAGGGACAGTACATAATACTGGCTGCAGAGAGCACAGAGCACAGCAGTGTGAGGTCTGATTACACATCTCTCCAGGGATAGTACATCATAACACTGGCTGCAGAGAGCACAGAGCACAGCAGTGTGAGGTCTGATTACACATCTCTCCAGGGACAGTACATAATAGTGGCTGCAGAGAGCACAGAGCACAGCAGTGTGAGGTCTGATTACACATCTCTACAGTGACAGTACCTGACACGGGATGCAGAGTGCAGCAGTTTGAAGACCCGCCCATAGTGCGCTTGGAGTATAGATCCATATTTCACAGTCCTGCTGCTACTAACAACATACACATCTCTCCAGGAAGAGCAGCAGTTTTGCACAATCCTTTAAGTCAGATAACAATTCCTAAAAGATAAAATATTATACGTTGGCCATAAAGAATAAAAAAAATGACATGAAGTTAATTTAATTTTTTTCCCTTCACCTACAGAATTTTGACTTCCCCATCAATTACATCCCCAACCTGTTCTCCTCTCCTCCGATCCCCTCCCGCAATGAATCAGCCTGACACCGGCCTTGGAATACAGTAACGCCAGACAAACTCCCAATTTTTTTTATTCTTTGTTTTTGGCCTCGTCCCCTCCAAAAATGATATTCATAGAAGCGACTTTGCTTAATTAGATGGAATAAAATGTCAGCCCTGGACTCAAGGCCGTCGGGACGTGTGAGCAGTCAGGCCGCAGAGGGGGAGGGGACAAAGTGACTGATTGAGCAGTCAGGCCGCGCAGAGTCAGGGGGGGGGGATCATATTTCAGAAAAATATGACGCGTCTTTTCATTAAATTCCCATTTCCCTCGGTAATACGGTTTTTTTGTTATTTGGTGGCGCAATATTTTCTTAGTAGTAAAGCAGAGGGGAAAAAACGGGGATTTGGATGAGTGAGGAGCGGATGAAAGGAAGCGAGATATATGCGAGCGGAGGACGGATGGGGGAGCGAGTGAGGTGGAGGCGCTGTCCGCGTAATTGAAAGTCAGAATGATGGCAAAGGTTTAACAAGAATTGTCATAGGGGCATTTATCACACATACAGATGCGGGAGAGCGCGCGTCCCCATTATTCCGGATAACGGCAGGTGACTTCCCTTCAAGGTGAGGGAACGCGTGTCATGATAGAACCTGATAATATCCATTTTTCTCTCGATTTTCCGCCATTGCCCGATTCCACCTTCCTTCTTTCTCGGAGAATAAAGTGAAATTTTCGGGAGACGTATCAGTCTGCTAACACGTTGCCTCTAAGTCACTTTCCGATCATCGTGGGTGGAATATTTTGCTTCCCGCTGTCATCCTCACGTGCCAATGTTGATAATTATATATCCCTCTTACGCTTCTAATAGTCAACTAGAGCTGTTCAGTGTTGTTACACATTAGAGAAATTATACCGTCTAGGTTTTTGTGATTCTCAATGGTGGATTTAAAGGGGTTGTCCAAGATTTAAAAAACTTGGTGGCATTCAAACAAAAACAGCGCCACCTCTGCTCACTGGTTGGGGAGGGAATTGCAATTCAGTGCTAATACTAAATAACACACCTCGTGTGATTGGGGCCGTGCTGCTGGTCAATTTGGTGTTGTTTTTGTTCAAATCCGCCCAACCGTTCAAAAGATACGTCCCTCTGAACTTTATACGTGAACTATCTCATATTAGCCAAGGAGGCGGTAACCTTTTAGATTCTCGTGGGCGTGTCTCTTTGTGTTGACGTCCCCATTGACCAGTAAGAACTCATCACTTAAAAACTTTCAGGGGCCATATCTTTTGAACGGGTGGACGGATTTTTGAAAAACTAACACCAAATTGATGAGGGGCACAGCGGCATCACACGAGGCGGGACGTGTAGTGCACGGTGACAGATTCCATTACAATAGACATATCCACGTGTGACAGACGCTTTGTCCAGATAGGAGAGAAGACTTCTCCTTATCATGATCAGCAGATATTGTAGTTGTGACC
Organism: Engystomops pustulosus; assembly: GCA_019512145.1. Classification (NCBI taxonomy): domain Eukaryota; kingdom Metazoa; phylum Chordata; class Amphibia; order Anura; family Leptodactylidae; genus Engystomops; species Engystomops pustulosus. Next base: position 88,557 of record WNYA01000623.1, read on the forward strand.
TATTTGGTGACTTAGTGCTTATTGTCCACCTATAAGGAGGGTTGTAGATCTAGGGGCGTGTCCCGACACTGCTGTGCTCTCTGCATTGAGCCCCTCCCCTTTTCTCTGTAGTGGAAGGATATGAATGGTTATAGTGGTAAAGCTATTAGAACGTAGAAACAACGCCTCGCGCTGCGGTATACTTCCCCCCAATACTTTCTATGCTAAAACCTAAGAGATTTCAGATGATCAGATATACAAGATACACGGATCTGAAATAACAAATTCAAAGAACCGGCAAATATTCCATATTCAACTCATAAAAAATAGAAATGGGAAAAGATCGGAGCTCCCGGACCTGGAGTTCTGATTAGAGGAATCTTACAGATTCGCATTGTGCTGGAATGTCATGTACTGAACTTACAATGGAGATTGTGGAAACATCCGGGGAAACTGCCAGGGAACCCGTACAGGTAATAGTTCTGCCCAATCATGGACACAGAGGGGCTCATTTACTAAGGGTCCGAACGCCGCACTTTCAGCAGGTTTCCTGAATATTTCAGTTTTGCGACGAATTGCCCTGGGTTTTTGCCGCACGCGATCGGATTTTGCCGCAGTGGTGCCGGCTTACACAGAAATCGGGGGGCGTGGCCAACGGACAACCCGATGGATTCGGAAGATCAAGCACTCACATGCACCGGGAAGAAGATGGTGAACTCCGGCGGACCTCGGCGCAGCAGCGACACCTGGTGGATATCGGGCGCATGACCTTAGTGAATCCCGGCAGAATCTGAAACCTCGTTGGACATCGAGCCGCGAGATCGCGACTGGACCGGGTAAGTAAATGTGCCCTAAATTTATAACTGTAGATGATTATGGACGGGTCATGAACATCACTGATTCGGAACGGATTGACCAACGCGATGACCCCTGTGGTTACGGGTTGACACTGTTCTTACAGGAAATCGGTGAGGATTTGCTAATCCAAGACAATGGGGGTCATTTACTAAGGGCCCAATTCGTGTTTTCCCGACGTGTTACCCGAAAATTTCAATATTCAATATTTTGTAAAAACTTCATAAATATTTAAAATGGTTCTCCTGGAGACCTTCGACTGCAGATTGAATGGAGCACAAGAGTACAAATGACTCCTCCATCCTTACAGGGGGAGCCTAGACCCCATTCTAAGGATTAGAGGGGTACTGCCATTCGGACCTCCATGATCAGCATGTTTTTATGTACTCTATCCTTAAACCAAGTCTTTACCTTAGAAAACGAGTGAAGGCTCATTTCCCCGAGTCGTCTAACGACCTCATGAGAACAAGAATGAAAAAATTCACTTGATGCAGTTGTTGTCCTCTCTTAGGTCAGGTATGATCTACGGAGACTTGTTAGCAGGGTCTTCACACCTCAAGGTGTTTTTGGTAAGCAATTTAAAGGAACCCTCCAGTCAAAGCTAAGTCATTGAATAATGGTTATACCGGCTGTACATATATCATTATATACAGGAGATCCCCAGGTTATACCAGCTGTACATATATCATTATATACAGGAGATCCCCAGGTTATAGCGGCTGTACATGTATCATTATATACAGGAGATCCCCAGGTTATACCGGCTGTACATATAGCATTATATACAGGAGATCTCCAGGTTATACCGGCTGTACATATATCATTATATACAGGAGATCCCCAGGTTATACCATGCTCGCTATGTATGCAGTATTTAGGCCTCTGCACATTAGATCTGGGGGTGTAGCGGAGGGTGTTCTAGTAAATGATGTTACTGACGGCTCCTGAGGTTATCGTACTTTTCGTAAAAGAAACTTGTTTTTCCTGATAAAAACACAAAACCTGCAGAATTCTGCTACAATCCCGGAGACTGGCAGGAATCTGAATTTGCCAGCGGAAGGAAACATCGTGTCACATCATGACTAGAACCGAAAAAAGTTATTGGAGTCATTACATAGTAAATGTGGGGGTTCACCTAAGTTATGGGGCACTACACTGCTTTGTTGGGATCCTTACATAGTAAATGTGGCGGTACAAGAAGGATATGGGGGTCACTGCATAGTAAATGTGGGGGTACACCACAGATACGAGGGTCACTACATAATATATGTGGGGGTACACCACGGATACGAGGGTCACTACATAGTAAATGTGGGGGTACACCACAGCACCAGGGACATCTGAAGACTCTCTGGAGGTTCTTGCTCTCCACATTATTCAAGTCAATCATTAAGGCCTCCTGATTCCTTCTTTGTCGTGATCCAGTCCCTCAGAGATACTCACAGTCCCACTTGACCTACCGGACCCTTTTTTCCCATTACTTTGGTCGTAGTTTTGGTATCTGGGTGGAACCAGAACTTTAGTGCCATAATCTGCTCTGGTGTTATTGGACAATCATCATTCAACATCATAAGTATTAGAAAATATCGATGAGGGTAAAATGATGGTCCAAGAGTCCTAAGAAGAGAAGTCCAAGGGACCTGCAGAAGCCAAAGAATAGTCATATCACGAATGCTGAGGATGACCTGGGGTCAGTGGAGAGTGAGCTTCAATAGGTTATATCTAGTGTTTATTGGATGGGTGCCTCCCCGCACCTATACCTACCCCAATGTGAGAGGTGACCAGGAGGGAGGAGATACAGTCATGGAGCCTGGAAAGGTAAGTCATGTTTATATTATATTGGGATCATCTCGCAATAATGTACATTGACAACCAAACTGTCAGCAGGGGTGACCATAGAGACTGCACCCAGTTATGTATTGTCACTGGGAGATGCGTAATCAGACCAAACACTGCTGTGCTCTGTGCTCTCTGAAGCCAGTGTTATGTATTGTCCCTGGAGAGATGTGTAATCAGACCAAACACTGCTGTGCTCTGTGCTCTCTGCAGCCAGTTATGTATTGTCCCCGGAGAGATGTGTTATCCGACCTTTGCGTACGTTGTAGCAGCAGGACTGTGATAAATGGATTTACATTTCAAGATTGTACGGTGTCCTCACACTGCTGTGCTCTGTGCTCTCCGCTGCCAGTGATATGTATTGTCCATAGAAACGGGTGTAATCAGACCTTGGTGTATCTTGTTAGTAGCAGCAGGACTGTTATATAAGGATTTATATTTTAGGATTGTACTCGAGCAGTGTTCTCACACTGCTGTGCTTTTAGCTCTGTGAAATGAACTGCTCTAGAGTACTGCCCTGTTAAGAGTAGATTTCAGCTAGAGAAAAAGTCCTGCTGCTCCTAACAACCCACACAAAGGTCTGATTACACATCTCTCCAGGGACAATACATAATACTGGCTGCAGAGAGCACAGAGCACAGCAGTGTGAGGTCTGATTACACATCTCTCCAGGGACAGTACATAACACTGGCTGCATAGAGCACAGAGCACAGCAGTGTGAGGTCTGATTACACATCCTCCCAGGGACAATACTAAACAATGGCTGCGAGAGCACAGAGCCAGCAGTGTGAGGTCTGAATACACTCTCTCAGGGACACATACATAACACTGGCTGCAGAGAGCACAGGACACCAGCAGTGTGACGGTCTGATTACACATCTCACAGGGACCATACATAACACATGCTGCAGAAGCACCGGACAAGCAGAGTGTGAGGTTGATTACACATCTCTCCAGGGACAAACATAACACTGCTGCAAGAAGCCAAGGCAGTGTGAGGTTGATTACACATCTCTCCAGGGACCATACATAACACTGCTGCAGAGAGCACAGTGCACAGCAGGGTGAGGTCTGATTACACATTCTCCAGGGACAATACATAACATGGTGCAGAGAGCACAGAGCACAGCCGTGTGAGGTCTGAACACCTTCTCCAGGACCATACATAACACTGGCTGCAGAGAGCACAAGAGCACAGCAGTGTGAGGTTGATTACACATCTCCCGGGCATACATAACACTGGCTGCAGAGAGCACAGAGAGCACAGCAGTGGTGAGGTATGATTAACAATCTCTCCAGGGACAATACATAACACTGGCTGCAGAGCGACAGAGCACAGCAGTGTGAGGTGGTATACAATCTCTCCAGGGACAATACATATGCGAGAGACAAGAGACAGCAGTGTGAGGTTCTGATTACCGCATCTCTCCAGGGACAATACATACTGCAGAGAGCACAGAGCACAGCAGTGTGAGGTCTGATTACACATCTCTCCAGGGACAATACATACTGCAGAGAGCACAGAGCACAGCAGTGTGAGGTCTGATTACACATCTCTCCAGGGACAATACATACTGCAGAGAGCACAGAGCATTGAACACTGGCTGTAGAACTATTGCCCCTTCCCCATGTTATGTCTGTTAGTAAATTCTTTTTCTCATGTAATATGACTACTCTCAATGCCTTCTCCCCCCACACGTCACTAACATTACTACAGACTGTCACCGCGAGTGTAGTCACAGATTACCTGGAAATTACAGCAGAAGTTAAAACCTCAAGGGTGATGATATTAATTAGGACACAGACAGCGTTAGCCTCTGTACACACTTGTAATGGCATGGGGTGAGCAAGAATGGGGTCCCTGCGCACCCAGGCGCAGGGGGTAATGTGTGCACCCCTGACCACATCTCGTGTAATACTGCGCCAAGCCCATAGGTCATAAGAGACAACATCAGCTTACCATGCCGGGCAGCGGTACCTGCAGGCAGAAGGACTCCAAGATTTTGGCCAGGTAGTTAAGGTACAGGTTGTCCCTCCAGAGCGTCATGGGCTTCTCTCGTGGCAGGTTCATACCTGGGAGCTGCTTTTCACCTGCTCTTTAAGGCATTTCCTTCTACTACAAGATAAATCCTCTGATTGTAAGGAAAGAACATTCCTCCGCCACCTTCTCGCTCCCCAGTTATTTACTTACGGCTAGAGCCGCCTACTTAATGCCAGGTTAGCTGCTGGCACGGATACAGCACAAGTGAGTCAAAGGCCAAAAGCGGCCGACTCAAGTGATAGGAGACGAGGGATTTCCTAAAATACATTGTATGGGTAAAATGAAAGCATGGAAACGAGTCGGGACAGGGAGAGCCAAGGAAAGTTCAGAAACTTTGTAAAAAACCATTGTGATTACATTCTGTATCATTTTCAAGAATTCTGGACGATTCACTACACATATCCAATACTTCTCATAGCTGGGGATTGGTTACAGGGGCATCACTATAAGGGATACAGAGTTACATGAGCCTTAAGGAGCCTCTCCCCTATACAGAGACCCCAGTCCTATAAACAATACATTATGGATGGGAGACCAGGTACAGATGTCACCTCTGGTTGACATAACACAAGGAAACTGTTCCGATTGTTACAATGTATCAGGTAAAACGGATCCAATTCCAAGCTTATGTTTATAAACAGACGACTGACCGGACTGGATCCACTTGTAACGAACCCGCATCAGTAACAAGTATCAGGTCAGACGACGTTCCCGCATGTAGATGTAAACACAAGGGTTTCGTTCACTGACAGAGAGGCCTCCAGCATGCACATCCAATACTACACAACTATCTACATGATGTAGGAGCATTGAGGGATCTGTCCAGGTTTTATACCCAGAGCGGCAGGACGTGTCCTTATAACACCCCACACCCTGCCAATAGGGCGACCCCACCATCACATAGTCAAGGGGCTCAGGCACCAGCTGGGAAATACAATTCACATCTGTAACTGGAGAAGCCGTAACTACACAGCGGCCAACACCAAAGATAGAAAAGACCACCCAACCCAGACATACTGCTGGGGGATAGCAGAGTATGATCAGGGACCATCCCCCCTGTATGATAGAGCCAGACCCCACATTGCTGGTAGATACAGTCAGAGATTTCCCATATTAAAAATGATTCCTAAACAGTACAAACAACTATAGACAATGTATATACAGGTACACAGGACTGTATGGTGGATTTCCTAAGAATGTCAATGTTTGCAAACAGAGCAAAACTGAAAGTGCGTCTCCATGGATCTGCTCCCCGTGTGATTCACCAGATGTTTTCGGATGGCGTCTGAATGAAGCTGCAATGTTGTGATGTGTAAAAGGCAGAGAGTGAGAGGAGGAGCCGCCATATGACGCCGCTGCTCGGCTATGTGCACAATGCTCGGCCTTATGTTATGTTACCCCGGCAGCCTGTGCTAGCCAGAGCCTAGAGGACGCATGATGGGGGTGATCATCCCAGGATATCCCCACTACAGATGAGTAACTATTCATTTTAATTGCAGCCCAGGCCTGGTGTTTAGAAGTTAAAGGGGATGTTCTTCAGGTTCTTAGACTCAATACAATAATGGATCAGGTCCATTGGGGAGGAGATGATGGGGCAGACCGCGCCGGAGGAGATGATGAGGCAGACCGCGCCGGAGGAGATGATGGGGCAGACCGCGCCGGAGGAGATGATGGGGCAGACCGCGCCGGAGCACATGATGGGGCAGACCGCGCCGGAGCACATGATGGGGCAGACCGCGCCGGAGCACATGATGGGGCAGACCGCGCCGGAGCACATGATGGGGCAGACCGCGCCGGAGCACATGATGGGGCAGACCGCGCCGGAGCACATGATGGGCCTCAGGATCCCCAGAACAACATTGAAGAAATAGGGTCACATTACATGCTGCTTTTCCTGAGGCGACATGTGACAAATTGTAGCATAACAAGGGGCTGCCAGTTATCATAAAGGACTTCTCTGTATTGGCTTTTAGCAGAGGTCTCCAGGGCTATAACCAGGGGCACAAACACGAGAGATTCTCCAGATTCTGACAAACCTACAAGATGCTCTACATTACCAATCACTCGTTATACATTTCTACTTTGTAAACTCAGACCCCATTTAGGCCATGTTCACATGATGCAGTGGCAAAACACATGTTGCAATGAAGATGCATTGTGTGAACACGACTTTAGGGTCAGGCTGGCAGTAAATGCAACGAATAATCCACTGCGATCTCTGGTAGCAACTCAAAAGTAATCCACAAATGAAATATGTAAATCAACACGACTTGCGCTGCGGGTATTAGTCCCCATACGGCGGCAGCTACTGCTGCGGGTAACAATGTCAGCTACCTCTGGGGGTATGAATCCCCATACGATGGCAGATACTGCTGCGGGTAGTTATCCCCATACGGCGTCAGCTACTGCTGCGGGTAGTTATCCCCATACGGCGTCAGCTACTGCTGCGGGTAGTTATCCCCATACGGCGTCAGCTACTGCTGCGGGTAGTTATCCCCATACGGTGTCAGCTACTGCTGCAGGTATTAATCCCCATACGGCGACAGATACTGCTGCGGGTAGTTATCCCCATACAGCAGCAGATAGTGCTACGGGTTTCACCTGTGGATTAAGGCCTGTTCCAAGGCAGCAAGGCAAAGCAAAAACCCCACAATATCATCTATAACCACATGAATATATGCGATAGTGTATCATTACTGAATACACAGTTAATAAATATCGGCAATATAGTATTTAAGGCACAAGCTAGAGGGCACCAACTAATAGCCCCCATCACCATATGGCCCATAGTCCTATACAGATACAATCCCCAGGCAATGAATCACAGCACTGCCCACCCATCCCTGGCAGAGGGCCACATCCCAGGGGTCACTCACTTCGGGGTCCACCAGCAGGGGCATATCCAGCATGCACATCCTGACGGGCTGCAGCAGGGCTTTGTGTAGGGTGAACGCCGGCTTCTGCTCCATCCTCAGGTCTGCGATTACCCCAGCCGCTCAGACATGGCCCCTCACTGAATAGTAACAGGTGATCCTCGGCTTCTGCTGGGATCTGGGAGGTGTGAGGCTTTACGTCAAGATTTCCTTCTACCTCCAAGGCATGAAAAGCTGTGATTCCCACACCCCACCCTGCGAGCTACGACACGCTCATCTGTATTCTGCAGGCACGGATCAGCCCCTCCGCCCGCAGCAGCTTCTGGAGGCCATACTGATGTGTCCCCCTCTGCATCCACAGCAGCTGAGTCACCTCACCGCTGGCTGCACTGCATTGCAGCTCTGCCTGTGGGCTGCAGGGGGTTAATGCATTATGAAGGATAAGATGGCAATGCCTGGATAACAAGAGATGATATTCCTTGGGGTGCGGATGGCAGGAGCACCATGTACAGACCATTACAGAACACGGAACGTTAACATAGAGAAGAACATTTCCATTGGTTTCCAGTTCTAGTTGTGTCTTCCGAATGCCAAGGCCAAGTTCACACGCTGCGTTTGTGAACCGCTATTCAAGCGTAAATGCGTCAAGACCTAAACTCTTGTGTCCAGTAACTTGCAATATGCGTTTTGTGATTTGGTGTAATGGCTTTTGTGATGAGGTGAAATCCCTCCGCGCAGCCTTTGAATTGCGCTTTAAAATGCAAGTCAAACGTTGCCCGATGATGCCACACGTAGCGTTTTTGGACCGTTTACCATGTGTTTGGCGGCTTACAACCTGTTTATCTATTAAGATAATTGGGAAAAACAGACAAAAACGCATGCTTAAAAACGGACCAAAAACGCCAGGTGTGGCACCACCCTCAGGCCGCAATCACACCTTCTGGTTGATTTATATTCAGAAATGCGAGTTAAACGGAACGGGGAGGGGCAGGGATCAATCGCATATGTGCTGCAACGTGTTCCATCAGTAACCAGCGCCAAGTGTTTTGCATTGTTTACACGTGTGATGTTACCAGTCGCCATTTTCAAGCCAAAAGAAACATGTGTAAGCTGGATTTATACTTTGCGTTAACATTGCGTGGGGCACATTTACTTACCCATCCCGTTGACGCCACCGATCCAGGATGTCCGACAAGCATTCGGGTCTGCTACGATTCACGAAGATCGTGCGTCCAATTTCCGGAATGTGTCGCTTCCCCCGCAGAGATCCGTCGGAGTTCACCTCCTTCTTCCCGATGCATGCGAGTGCTTGATCTTGCAACACAATTTGCTTTTTAAATTCTGCCATTGTCCGATTTGTGTTGCATGCAAGCCGGCACCGATGCGCCACAAAACGATCGTGTGCGCTAAAAACCCGGGGCATGCTGCATGTACCATGTGTATAAGATCTGCTGGTGGTGCACTACATGGCGGAGCCGCTGCATGTACAGGGGTATAAGATCTGCGGTGGTGCACTACATGGCGGAGCCGCTGCATGTACCATGTGTATAAGTCTGCGGTGGCTGCACACATGGCGGAGACCGCTGCTGTACCATGTGTATAAGATCTGCCGGTGGTGCACTACATGGCGGAGCCGCTGCTGTCCATGTGTATAGATCTGCTGGTGGTGCACTACATGGCGGAGCCGCTGCATGTACCATGTGTATAAGATCTGCTGGTGGTGCACTACATGGCGGAGCCGCTGCATGTACCATGTGTATAGGATCTGCTGGTGGTGCACTACATGGCGGAGCCGCTGCATGTACCAGGTGTATAAGATCTGCTGGTGGTGCACTACATGGCGGAGCCGCTGCATGTCCATGTGTATAAGATCTGCTGGTGGTGACTACATGGCGGAGCCGCTGATGTACCATGGTATAAGATCTGCTGGTGGTGCACTACATGGCAGCCGCTGCATGTACCATGTGTATAGGATCTGCCGGTGGTGCACTACATGGCGGAGCGCTGCATGTACCATGTGTATAAGATCTGCTGGTGGTGCACTACATGGCGGAGCCGCTGCATGTACCATGTGTATAAGATCTGCTGGTGGTGCACTACATGGCGGAGCCGCTGCATGTACCATGTGTATAAGATCTGCTGGTGGTGCACTACATGCGGAGCCGCTGCATGTACCCATGTGTATAGATCTGCTGGTGGTGCACTACATGGCGGAGCGCTGCATGTACCAGGTGTATAAGATCTGCTGGTGGTGCACTACTGCGGAGCCGCTGCATGTACCATGTGTATAAGATCTGCTGGTGGTGCACTACATGGCGGAGCCGCTGCATGTACCATGTGTATAAGATCTGCTGGTGGTGCACTACATGGCAAAGCCGCTGCATGTACCATGTGTATAAGATCTGCTGGTGGTGCACTACATGGCGGAGCCGCTGCATGTACCATGTGTATAAGATCTGCTGGTGGTGCACTACATGGCGGAGCAACTGCATGTACCATGTGTATAAGATCTGCTGGTGGTGCACTACATGGCGGAGCCGTTGCATGTACCATGTGTTTAAGATCTGTTGGTGGTGCACTACATGGCGGAGCAACTGCATGTACCATGTGTATAAGATCTGCTGGCGGTGCACTACATGGCGGAGCCGCTGCATGTACCATGTGTATAAGATCTGCTGGTGGTGCACTACATGGCGGAGCCGCTGCATGTACCATGTGTATAGGATCTGCTGGTGGTGCACTACATGGCGGAGCCGCTGCATTACCATGTGTATAGATCTGCTGGTGGTGCACTACATGCGGAGCCGTGCATGTACCATGTGTATAAGATCTGCTGGTGGTGCACTACATGGCGGAGCCGCGCATGTACCATGTGTATAAGATCTGCTGGTGGTGCACTACATGGCGGAGCCGCTGCATGTACCATGTGATAAGATCTGCTGGTGGTGCACTACATGGCGAGCCGCTGCATGTACCATGTGTATAGATCTGCCGGGTGGTGCACTACATGCGGAGCGCGCATGTACCATGTGTAAAGATCTGCTGGGGTGCATACATGGGGAGGCGCTGCATGTACCATGTGTATAGGATCTGCTGGTGGTGCACTACATGGCGGAGCGCTGCATGTACCATGTGTATAGGATCTGCTGGTGGTGCACTACATGGCGGAGCCGCTGCATGTACCATGTGATATAGATCTGCCGGTGGTGCACTACATGGCGGAGCGCTGCATGTCCATGTTATAAGATCTGCTGGCGTGCACTACTGGCGGAGCCGCTGCATGTACCATGTGATAATCTGCTGGCGGTGCACTACATGGCGGGAGCGCTGCATGTACCATGTGTATAAGAATGCTGGTGGTGCACTACATGGCAAAGCCGCTGCTGTACCATGGTATAAGATTGTGGTGGTTGCACTACATGGGAGCCGCTGCATGTACCATGTGGTATAAGATCTGCTGGTGTGCACTACATGGCGGAGCGCTGCATGTACCATGTGTATAAGATCTGCTGGCGGTGTGCATACATGGCGGAGCCGCTGCATGTACCATGTGTATAAGATCTGCTGGTGGTGCACTACATGGCGGAGCCGCTGCATGTACCATGTGTATAAGATCTGCTGGCGGTGCACTACATGGCGGAGCGCTGCATGTACCATGTGTATAAGATCTGCTGGCGGTGCACTACATGGCGGAGCCGCTGCATGTACCATGTGTTTAAGATCTGCTGGTGGTGCACGGGTATAAGACCAGGTGTACTGGAGGTGCTGGGACTTGTAGTTCTCCATCACAGGGACATTCACTGTACTGCGCACATCTCATTGACCATCTTCATAGAAACAATAGATTGTACAAAAACAATGGAGCAAACATGGACAGTGGTGTAACCATAGCAACCATCACATGACAGAGATTATTCTCCAGGTAAGAGAGAGAATAACCTCATGACTTATCAGAAACAGATAACGCTCCGCAGATGGAATATAGTCCCAGACTGCACCCGGATTGTCTCTCCTACCAATGCCTCCATATGTCCTCAGTGTCGCCTCCTATCGCTGAATACACATTATATGTTACACTCGCCTATTAGAACTACTTATGGGAACGACAATCTACAGACTGCAGCCGTGTTATGTACTTGTCCCTGGAGAGAGTGTAATCAGACCTCACACTGCTGTGCTCTGTGCTCTCTGCAGCAGTGTTATGTATTGTCCTGGAGAGATGTGTAATCATACCTCACACTGCTGTGCTCTGTGCTCTCTGCAGCCAGTGTTATGTATGTCCCTGGAGAGATGTGTAATCAACCTCACACTGCTGTGCTCTGTGCCTCTGCATACCAGTGTTGTATTGTCCCTGGAGAGATTGTGTAATCGTACCTCACACTGCTGTGCTCGTGCTCTGCAGCCAGTGTTATGTACGCCTGGAGAGATGGTAATCAACCTCACACTGCTGTGCTCTGTGCATCTCTGCAGCCAGTGTTATGTATGTCCCTGGAGAGATGTGTAATCAGACCTCCACACTGCTGTGCTCTGTGCTCTCTGCAGCCAGTGTTATGTATTGTCCCTGGAGAGATGTGTAATCATACCTCACACTGCTGTGCTCTGTGCTCTCTGTATCCAGTGTTATGTATTATCCTGGAGAGATGTGTATCAGACCTCACACTGCTGTGCTCTGTGCTCTCTGCAGCCAGTGTTATGTACTGGTCCCTGGAGAGATGTGTAATCAACCTCACATGCTGTGCTCTGGCTCTCTGCAGCCATGTTATGTATTGTCCCTGGAGAGATGTGTATCAGACCTCACACTGCTGTCTGTGCTCTCTGCAGCAGTGTTATGTACTGTGCCGGAGAGAGTGTAATCAGACCCACACTGCTGTGCTCTGTGCTCTCTGCAGCCAGTGCTAGTACTGTCCCTGGAAGATGTGTAATTATACCTCACACTGCTGTGCTCTGTGCTCTCTGCAGCCAGTGTTATGTACTGTCCCTGGAGAGAGTGTAATCAGACCTCACACTGCTATGCTCTGTGCTCTCTGCAGTAGTGTTATGTATTTCCCTGGAGAGATGTGTAATCAGACCTACACACTGCTGGCTCTGTGCTCTCTGCAGCCAGTGTTATGTATGTCCCTGGAGGATGTGTAATCATACCTCACACGCTGTGCTGTGCTCTCTGCAGCCATGTTATGTATATTGTCCCTGGAGAGAGTGTAATCAGCCTCACATGCTGTGCTCTGTGCTCTCTGAGTCTCGATTACACATCTGCTCCAATGACAAACCATAAACATGGCCTGCAGAGAGCACAGCCAGTGTGAGGTTGATTCACACATCTCTCCAGGACATACATACACACTGAGCTCCAGACAGAACAGAGCACAGCAGTGTGAGGTCTGATACACATATCTCCGGGGACAATACATCACACCTGGGCTGCAGAGAGCACAGAGCACAGTAGTGTGAGGGTCTGATTACACATCTCACAGGGAAAATACATAACACTGGCTGCAACAGAGAGCACGAGCACACAGTGTGGAGGTTGATTACACATCTCTCCAGGGACCAAAGCTACATAACCTGGCTGCACAGAGCACAGAGCACCGCAGTGTGAGGTCTTATTACACACATCTCCAGGGAACATACATCACTGGCTGCAGAGAGCAAGAGACAGCAGTGTGGAGGGGATTACACATCTCTCCAGGGACAATACTAACACTGGCTGCAAGAGCACAGAGGCACAGCAGTGTGAGGTGTGATTACACATCTCTCCAGGGATTAATACATAACCACTGGCTGCAGAGAGCACAGGCACAGCAGTGTGAGGTTATACACATCGCTCCAGGGAATACATAACAACTGGCGCAGAGAGCACAGAGCCACAGCAAGTGGGAGGTGTGATTACACATCTCTCCAGGGACAATACATGACACGGCTGCAGAGAGCCAGAGCACAGCAGTGTGAGGTCTGATTTACACATTCCCAGGGACAATACATAACACTGGCTGCAGAGAGCACAGAGCACAGCAGTGTGAGGTCTGATTACACATCTCTCCAGGAACTGTACATAACACTGGCTGCAGAGAGCACAGAGCACAGCAGTGTGTGATTACACATCTCTCCAGGTACAATACATTACACTGGCTGCAGAGAGCCCAGAGCACAGCAGTGTGTGATTACACATCTCTCCAGGTACAATACATTACACTGGCTTCAGTATTTATGGTTTCCTTTAATTTGGTTTAAATACTAAACATTTTGCTGAAAGAGATGATAACTGGTTGGAAATCGGTGAAGCATTACTCGCTATGGGTGATGTGCACCAAAAATGTGATATCAGGTTGAAATGTGGGTATGAAGTACAGGAGGAGGGTATAACAGGCTGATCTCTTGCTACTCATGCTCTGCCGGTGTATAACTCCTGGCGGATACATTGTATGGACACCCGGCTCCAGTAGTAGCTGCCGCTCCTGTTACTCCGGCTCCAGCACATGCAATGAGGCCTCAAAGAATGAACATTTTCAGGATTCCTCCGTGTCCACGTGTCCTCATGAGTCATGAGCCAAAATCCACAGGGTGTGAGGCGCACATGGAAACACTCAGCCTGACAACCAAATAAACATCTCCCAGCCCTGGAGCTGAGGAAAATACCTACACATCAGTCACCAGGACTACCAGCAGCACAGAGGACACAGCACTGGCCACAGGGTGCTACATACTGATACATTGTACCAGAGATGTCCTGTCCTATCCCTATACAGCAGCACAGAGGACACAGCACTGACCACAGGGTGGCACATACTGATACATTTGTACCAGAGATGTCCTGTCCCTATACAGCAGCACAGGAAGGCAACAGCACTGGACCACAGGGTGCTACATAACTGAACACTTGTACAGAGTATGTCCTGTCCTATCCCTCATACAGCACACAGAGACCAGCACTGACCACAGTGCTACATACTGATACATTGTACCAGAGATGTCCCTTCCTATAACAGCAGCACAGAGGACACAGCACTCCCACATGGTGCTACTACTGATACATTGTACCAAGATGTCCTATCCCTAACAGCTGCACGGGACAGTCAGCACTGACCACAGGGTGCCACATACTGATACATTGTACCAGAGATGTCCTGTTCGATCCCTATACAGCAGCACAGAGGACACAGCCTGACCACATGGTGCTACATACTGATACTTGTACCAGAGATGTCCTATCTTCGCTACTACAGCAGCAACAGATAGGACACAGCACTGACCACAGTGTGCTACATACTGATAACTTGTAACCAGAGATTCCTATCCCTATCACAGCAGCACAGAGACACGAACACACCACAGGGTGCTACATAACTGATACATGTAACCAGAGATGTCCTATCCCTATACAGCAGCACAGAGGACACACGCACTGAACCACAGGTGACATACTGATACCTTGTACCAGAGATGTCCTATCTATACCGCAGCACAGAGGACACAGCACTGACCACAGGGTGCTACATACGTGATACATTGTACCAGAGATGTCCCTATCCCTTACATACAGCACAGAGGACCAGAGCACTGACCAACGGTGGCTACAATACTGATACATTGTACAGAGATGCCTATCCTATCCCATCCCTATCCAGCACACAGAGGACACAGCACTGCACAGGGTGCTTACATACTGATAACTGTACCAGAATGTCCTTATCCCTATACAGCAGCACAAGGACACAGCACTGACCACTGTTCTACATACTGATACATTGTACCAGAGATGTCGCTATCCCTATACAGCATCACGAGGACACAGCACTGACCACACAGGGTGCTACATACTGATACATTACCAGAGATGTCCTATCCCTATACACGCACACAGAGGCCAGCCTTGACCACAGGTGCACAACTGATACATTGTACCAGAGATGTCCTATCCCTATACAATCCACAGAGGACACCAGCACTGACCACAGGTGCTACCTACTTGATACTTGTACCAGAGATTGTCCTATCCCGATACAGCAGCACAGAGGACACAGCACTGACCACAGGGTCTACATACTGTACATTGTACCGAGATGTCCTATCCCTATACAGCAGCACAGGACAACACTGACCACAGGTGCTACATACTGATACATTGTACCAGAGATGTCCTCCTATCCCTATACAGCAGCACAGAGGACACAGCACTGACCACAGGTGCTACATACTGATACATTGTACCAGAGATGTCCTATTCTATCCCTATACAGCAGCACAGAGGACAGCAACTACCACAGGGTGTCTACATACTGATACATTGTACCAGAGATGTCCTATCCCTATACAGCAGCACAGAGGACACAGCACTGACCACAGGGTGCTACATACTGATACATTGTACCAGAGATGTCCTATCCCTAACGTCATCACACAGGACACAGCACTGACCACAGGGTGCTACATCTGATACATTGTCCAGAGATGTCCTATCCCTATAACAGCACAGAGGACAACAGCACTGACCCACAGGGTGCACATACTGCTACATTGTACCAGAGATGTATTCCTATCCCTATACAGCAGCACAGAGACACCACTGACCACAGGGTGCTACATACTGTATCATTGTACCAGAATATTCCTAAATCCATACATGCACACAGAGGACAACAGCACTGACCACAGGGTGCTACATACTGATACATTGTACCAGAGTATGTCCTAGATCCCTATAGCAGCAGCACAGAGGACCAGCACTGACCACGGTTCTACCAATACTGTACATTGTACCAGAGATGTCCTAATCCCTATAACAGCAGCACAGAGGACACAGCACTGACCACAGGGTGCTACATACTGATACATTGTACCAGAGATGTCCTGTCCTATCCCTATACAGCAGCACAGAGGACACAGCACTGACCACAGGGTGCTACATACTGGTACAATGTATCAGTATGTAGCACCCTGTGGAGTATTTATAGTTTCGTTTATTCTTGGTACATAGGGGTCGGGGGCAGTATTTTTTAAAGAGTTATATTTCTTGTACCCAAAATAGGGGGGCCAGCATTAAGTAGTTATATCTGTACATAGTGGGCCGTATTATAGTCTTATAGTTATATTCTTGTACATAGGGGGGCAGTCTTTATAGAAGTTATATTCTTGTACATAGGGGGCGTATTACGTCTAGTTATATATTCTTGTACAGAGGGGCAGTCTTTATAGTAGATCTATTCTTGTACATAGGCAGTATATAGTGGTTATATTCTTGTACATATGGGGCAGTGGCCGTATTATAGTAGTTATATTCTTGTACATAGGGGGCAGTATTATAGAGGTTATTGGTTCTTGTACATAGGGGGCAGTATTACAGTAGTTATTTTCTGTACATAGGGGGCGTATTCTAGTTAGTTATATTCTTGTACATGGGGGCAGTATTGTAGTAGTTTATTCTTGACATAGGGGGCAGTTCCGTATTAGTATTATAGTAGCTTATTCTTTGTACATGGGGGCAGTATTATAGAAGTCTATTCTTGTACACATAGGGGGCAGGCAGATTAGTATAGTATTATAGAAGTTATATTCTTGTACATAGGGGGCAGTAGGATTATAGAGGTTTATATTCTTGTACATAGGGGGGCGCAGTCAGTATTTTATAGAAGTTATAATTCTTGTACATAGGGGGGCAGTATATTTATAGAGGTTATTTCTTGTACATAGGGGGCAGTTTACCGTAGTTAATTCTGTACATAGGGGCAGTTTATAGTTAGCTATTTATCTGTACATAGGGGGCAGTAGTTAGTATTATAGTGGTTTTATATTCTTGTACATAATGCGGGCGTAGTATTATAAGAGATTATATTTCTTGTACATGTTAATTAGGGGCAGTCGTATTTATTGAGTTTATATTCTTGTACTAGGGGCCAGTATTATAGAGGTATATTCTTGTACTTTAGTGGCAGTATTAAGTATTATATGAGTTATATTCTTGTTACTAGGGGGCGGTGGTATTATGGTATTTATTTATAGTTAGTTAGTAGTTATCTTCTTGTAACCGAGGGGCAGTATTAGTATTATAGTTGTTTATGGGGCAGTATTATTATAGTAGTTATATTTTCTTTGTAATAGGGGGCAGTATTATAGTAGTTATAATTTCTTGTAACATAGGGGCGGTATTTATTGGTATTAGGTATTTTATTGAAGTTATTATAGTAGTTACATTATAGTAGGGTGGTGTATTATTATAGTTGGATATTCTTGTACATAGTGGGCTGTAAGTATTATATAGTTAATTCTTGTACAATAGGGGGGCTAGTATTATAGGAAGTTATATTCTTGTACAATAGGGGGCAGTCTTACAGTAGTTATATTCTTTGACATAGGGGCAGTTATTATAGTATTAGTATTATAGGAGTTATATTCTTGTACATTAGGGGCAGTATTAGTATTCAGTCCAGTGAGTATTATAGTGGTTATTTTTATTATTGTACAATGGGCTGATTATAGTAGTAGTTATATTCTTGTCCATATGGGGGCAGTATATAGAGGTTATATTCTTGTACAATGGGGCCAGTTTATTACAGTAAAGTTTATTTTCTGGTACATCGGGGCAGTATTTTATAGTAGTTATATTCTTGTACATAGGGGGCAGTATTTATAGAAGGTTATATTCTTGTACTTGTACATAGTGGGCAGTAAGTATTACGTTAGTTAATTTTCTTCTTGTTACATCGGGGGCAGTATTAGTATTTATCGTAGTTATTTCTTGTACATTAGGGGGCAGTATTGTAGTAGTTATATTCTTTTCATAGGGGGGCAGTAATTATAGTAGTTATATTTCTTGTACCATAGGGGGCAGTATTTTTATAGAAGTTCTATTTCCTTGTACATAGGGGGCAGTATTATAGAAGTTATATTCTTGTACATCGGGGCAGTATTATAGAGGTTATATTCTTGTACATAGGGGGCAGTAAGAGTATATAGAAGTTATATCTTGTACATAGGGGGGGCAGTTATTAATAGAGTCTAGTCTTGTACATTAAGGGGGCAGGTATTACAGTAGTATATTCTTGTAATAGGGGCAGTATTTATAGTAGCTAATTCTTGTATTATAGCGGGGCAGTAGTATTATAGTGGTTATTTCTTGTACATGGGGCGTAATTAGTATTATTAGAGATATATCTGGGAACATAGGGGGCTATGTAGTATTATTTAGAGTTTATATCTTGTACATAGGGGCAGTATTGTATTATAGAGGTTCTATTTTGTACATAGGGGGCCGTATTGGCAGAGTACCAGTATTTTTTATAGTAGTTTAGTTTATAAGTAGTTATTCTTGTACATTGAGGGGGCGGTATTATAGTAGTTCTATTTCTGTTACATTAGGGGGCGTATTTAGGTATGTGTGGTGGTATTGGTATTGTATTATAGTAGTTATAATTCTTGTACATAGGGGGGCGGTATATAGTAGGATTATATTCTTGCTAAATAGGGGGGGGTATTTAGTAGTTATATCTTGACATAAGGGGGCAGTTATTTGCGCAGTAGTATTAGTTAGTATTCTAGTAGTTATATTCTTGTAAACATAGGGGGCCGTATAGTATATACAGTTAGTTCAGTAGTTATTATTTCTTGTCATAGGGGCAGTTATAGTATGTTATATTCAGTTACATACGGGGGCGTATTAGTAATTATAAGTAGTAACATTCTTGTACATAGGGGACAGATTATAGTAATTCTATTTCTGTTACATAGGGGGCAGGATTATAGTAGGTTATATTCTTGTACATAGGGGGGCAGTATTATAGTAGTTATATTCTTGTACATAGGGGGCAGGTATTATAGTAGTTATTTTCTTGTACATAGGGGGCAGTATTAAGTATTATAGTTAGTTATAGCTATTATAGTGTATAATCTGTACATAGGAGGCAGTAGTATTATAGTGTTGTTTATTCTGTACATAGGGGCAGTATTACTAGTAGTTATTTTACTGATTCTGTACAAGGGGGCAGGGGCAGTATTATAGTAGCTATCAATTCCTGTACGTGGGGGGCAGTAGTTAAGTATATAGTAGTTATTCTGTATGACTACATAGGGGGCCGTAGTATTTATAGTAGGTTATATTCTTGTACCTAGGGGACCAGTAGTAGTATAGTAGTTTAGTATAAGTAGTTATATTCTTTCATCGGGGGGGTAGTATTAGTAGGTTTTATTGTTTAGTATTTTAGTAGATTTAGTTATACTCCGGTACATAGGGGCCAGTATTAGTATTATAGTAGTTAGTAATTTTGTACATAGGGGACAGTATTATAGTAGTTGATATTCTGTACTAGGGGGGCAGTATTATAAGTATTTATAGTAGTTATTATTCTGTACAATAGGGGCAGTAAGTATCAGTATTATAGAGTTATATTTTTGACATAGGGGCAGTTGTGGCAGGTCTTAGTATATAGTGTTTCTTTTTACATAGGGGGCAGTATTATAGTAGCTTTCTCTTCCTTGTACCTAGGGATCAGTATTATAGGAGTTATATTCTTGTACATTAGGGGGCAGTAGTATTATAGGAGTTATATCTGTACATTAGGGGCCAGTAAGTTTATAGAGGTTATATTCTGTACATGGGGCAGTATTTAGTAGGTTAATTCTTGGACATAGGGGCAGTCTTTTTAGTAAGTTATATTCTTTGTACATAGGGGCAGTATTATTATAGTAGTTATATAGAAAATTCTTTGATGTAGGTTCAGTATTATGTCTCTGTGTGTGGATTTTTTTCCCCCCATAAATACCTGAACTGGAAGATAAATGATGACTGGAATCAACATTATGGTCCGTGGTTGCAATCTTTCTGGTGCGGACCTCCTTATAAAGACTGGCTCAACCCAGTTTGCTGCAATCCAACTGCAATAAGATCTGGAATATGGCAAAATCTCATGTGATTGACTTTGGTCGTCTTTCCTGGTTAATTAGTTTGACTATTTCTATCATTGTTTGTTTTTATCTTAGTAACAATCTCTGGTGCTTTGTACAATGTATCAGGACTGATTTCGTGCGGCAGCAGGCTGCGGGATCTGGATCGGGTATGAGTGGTCTGTTGGATTGATGGCCAACCAGGTTCCAGATTTGGGTGCCTGTTTCAGGCAACGAGACGGGTCGGCTATGTAGACCCCCAACACAGCGCCCCCACCTTGTTGCCATCCATTTAGGGGGGCTCTAGCTCATTATAATCTGAGGACCAGGTGCTGCCTGCCAAGCTCATTCCTCCCATCTCATAGGGAGATAGTGATGAATGCTTCAGCAGGCTTTATAACTTGCTGGCACGTATCATCGGTGGTCTGCCTTTTTATTAACCCCTCAGGTCTATCTAAACAATATGCAAACAGGGCCAACCTGTCCCATAAGGACTTACAAAAAATAATAACGAGACCCCTAGAGCAGGTCTGACACTGGGACATTATGGGAAGGAGAAGGGAACTAACATTATAAGCTTTAGTCACAAGTATGCTTCCTGGGCAATTATATATAGTCTCTATAGTTGGTGTTATATATGGGATGTAGTCTCTGGTATATATATATGTAGTCTTCTATATAGAGAGTATATATGGATATTGTAGTCTCTATAAGTGATGATATATATTTATGTAGTCTATATAAGAAGATTGTATATATGGATGTAGTCTATAATAGAGGATGTTGTATTATGGATGTTGTAGTCTCTATAGATATGTATATATGGCTGTAGTCTCTGGTATACTATATGTGTAGTCTATTATAGATATGTATATATGGATGTGTTAGTTTGTAGTCTCTATAGGGGAGATGTATAATAGATGTTGTCTCTGGGTTTAGTCTCTCTGGTATATTATGGATGTCGGTTCTATATAGATAGTGTAATATGGATGTAGTCTCTGGTATATATGGATGTAGTCTATATAGAGATGTATATATGGATGTAGTTCTTATAGTGATGTATATATATATATGTAGTCTTATAGAGAGTTTATATATGGATGTAGTCTATTTATAGAGATGTATATATGGTGTAGTTATTCTCTAGAGATATGTATATATGCATGTAGTCTCTGGTATAATATATATGTAGTCTTATATAGATATGTAGTATATGGGATGAGTCTCTCTAGTGATGTATATATGGATGTATAGTCTTCCGGTATTATAATGGATGTAGTCTATATGATTGTATATTGGATGTAGTCTCTGGTAGATATATAGTAGTCTTATAGGAAGATGTATATATGGATGTGTAGTCTCTGGGTATATATATATGTAGTCTATATAGGAGAGTTGTAGTATTAGGATGTAGTCTCTATAGTGATGTATATATATATGTGTATAAGAGATGTATATATGGATTGCGTTGGTATATATAGATGTAGTCTCTGGTCATATAGGGATGTAAGTTCAGATCCAACAGAACGTTTCTGTCTGGAAGTGCGCTGCGCTGTCGGACCTGTCGGATCTCTGGGCAGCCAGTGAGTCTGGATCCTGGTAAGAGCCAAATCATGGGAGACTTTAATAACCCTGGCTCAGCATTCCCTCCTCAGCTGCTGCAGAACCCGGACCAAAACCCACAGACTGTAACACTGGGATTGGACCCTCACCAGTGGTTTAATGGAGGCATTGGATTTGGAGACATGTTTATATCTAACACTGAGCTTAAAGGGGAATTCTCCATACCCCTATATCCCAGATTGTGGAGGTTGATGAGTGAGAGTGACCAGGGGTCCATTCCCTCCCCCCCCCCACTGATATTTTTAAAAGAATCAATCACAAGTATGGTAAGTGTTGTGCTTACGAGCTACCAGTGTTTATATATGTCCCTGGAGAGAGATGTATATCAGACCTCACATCTGTGGCTCTGTGTCTTCTGCAGCCAGTGTTATTCTTGTCCCGGAGAGATTGTTAACAGACTCACACTGCTGTGCTCTGTGTCTCTGCAGCCAGTGTTGATGTATTGTCCTGAGAGGATGTGTAATCAGACTCACAACTGCTTGCTCTGTGCTCTCCTGCAGCCAGTGTAGTATTGCTGGACGGAGATGTGTAATCAGACCTCACATGCTGTGCTCTGTGCTCTCTGACCACAGCCAGTGTTATGTATTGTCCCTGGAGAGATGTGTAATCAGACCTTACACTGCTGTGCTCTGTGCAGCCAGTGTTATGTATTGTACCTGGAGAGATGTGTAATCAGACCTCACACTGCTGTGCTCTATGCTCTCTGCAGCCAGTGTTATGTATTGTCCCTGGAGAGATGTGTAATCAGACCTCACACTGCTGTGCTCTGTGCTCTCTGCACCCAGTGTTATGTATTGTCCCTGGAGAGATGTGTAATCAGACCTCACACTGCTGTGCTCTGTGCTCTCTGCAGCCAGTGTTATGTATTGTCCCTGGAGAGATGTGTAATCAGACCTCACACTGCTGTGCTCTCTACAGCCAGTGTTATGTATTGTCCCTGGAGAGATGTGTAATCAGACCTC
>WNYA01000623.1:122012-132848 GCA_019512145.1 Engystomops pustulosus
GCGGGCCCCGGTACTTGTCTGGGATAAGCCCAGTGTGGCGCCGGCCCTGGATAATCACACCCCAGTCGGCTGCGTGTATTTGAATCGGTAACACATCATATATGACTTTCTCTTAGTTATGTATACTGTATCTATACAGCAGCTCATACTCTCTATATCTATACTGTGGGTTGGTTCTGACTCCTGCTCCACTCGATGTGGAATATAGTTGGTCTGGTTACGTTCTATCACTGTGAGGTTGGTTTCTGTTTACTGTATATACTAGTCCGGCGGGTTCTGTTATGTATCTATCTGTTCAAGTTGGTTCTGCTCTACTGTCTTACATCGATTGTGGTTCTGTTCACGTATCTATACTGGGAGGTTGGTTCTGTCACTGTCATATCATAAGTGCGGTTCTGTTCCTGTATTATACTGTGGAGTGGTTCTGCTCTGTCTCGTACGTGTGTTCTGTTATTGTATCTGTACTGTCGGTTGGTTCCTGTTACTGTCATATACAACTAAAGATGCGTTCTGTTTTGTCATCTATACTGTCCGGCTGTTTTCGTCCTGTCTCTCCCTCCGTGAGGTTCTTTCTGCTTCTTGTCTCTGTACCTGTCCGGTCTGGTTGCTTGGCTCCTGTCCTCTACCACCGTGCGGGTTTGTTCTGTCTCTCTCCGGTGCGGTTGTTTTGCCTTGTATCTCCCATATGTGCGGGTTGTTATTGTCTCTGTCGTCAGGTGCGGTCTGGCCTGTTCTCCACTCAGTGCGGTTCTGTTACTGTATCTATCCTTGCGGTGGTTCTGTTTATGTCTCTACCCTCAGTGCGTGTTCGTTCTTGTTTCTCCTGTGCGGTTGGTTTGCGCCTTGTCATCTACAGTAGTGCCGGTATCTGTCTGGTCTCTGATCCTGTTGCCGGTTGTTTTGCTCCCTGTCTCTACGGTCCGGTGCGGTTCTGTTCTTGTCTCTGTAGTGACGGTCGGTTGTCATGCGTCTGTCTATACCGTCGTGTGGTTCCCGGTTCTGGTCTCTACCCCTTGTAAGGATGTTAAGCGTTTTGTTCCTGTCTCCCCCCGTCCGTAGCGGGTTGTCCGTCTCTTCTGACTGTTCTTTGGTTTGCTCCTGATCTCTCCAGTCCGTGCGGGGGTTCTGTTCTTGTCGCTCTCTGTCAGGTTGGGTTCGCTCCTGTCTATCCCCGTCCTGGGTTCTGTTCCCTGTTCTTATCTGTCCGGTTGGTTTGCTCCTGTCCTCCCCGTCCTGCGGGAGGGTTAGTGTCTTGGTCTTCTAACGTCCGGTTGGGTTCTGTCTCGTGACGCTCCCGCACCGTCGTGCAGGTTCTGTCCTGTCTTCTATGTCCGGTTTTTTTTTTTTTTTTTTTTTTGGGTTTGCTCTCCGGTCTCCACCGCTCGCCTGGAGGACAAGAGAGGGTGTCCACTGTCTCTTGTCTCCTCTGTGCGTGTTGGTTGCTTCTGTCTTCCCCGTCCGTGCCGGGTTCGAGAACATAGATTGTTCTGCTCTCTCCCTGTAGGCTGTGGTTTGCTCTGCTCTCTCCCCGTCCCGTGGGTCCCGCCCCCGTGGTTTTCTGCCTCTTTCGTCTTCTCCCTGTACAGACAGCGGGGTATGCCCTAACTCGTCTGGATCACGTTAGCTTTTGTACACGCACGAATCCTATGTGTTAGAGCCTCGATTTTGTGATTAAGATATGAATTGTCCTCATGTTCGACGACGTTTATTAGGAGTTCTATTAGTCTTCGGTGTGTACGTCCAGCACCCACATTCTAGACTCGATTATGTCAGTGTACAATGATATGTTGGACATAGAAAATTGTTGTTGTCCATTAAGGTTCGGTTGTCTTCCGTGATTTTCTCGCATGTGTAGTATCTCCTGTGTGCATCCATGCGGAGTCCTGCCCGTGTCAGACTGTCATGGACAGTTTACGCCATGCCAGATCGCAGAGACGGGTTTTTCATAACGTTATGATGTCCTCACTACTTTCTCTCCCTTTAAAACCGGTGATGGTTCTTGTCTGAGACCTGCAATGCCCCGTAGACACACTATTGTTATCGACGAAGTGACGGTACGGGTGACTTACGCGAGGTCTTCCTGTGCTCAATATGTCGTGACACTGAATGATTACCCACGGTTAGGAGGTTAGGAAGGCTTGGTCGTACATGACTAGTATCACCCAGGCGCGCACATTGGTGTTTTTCACTGTTTATCTTCTCCCCCTGTTCCGTTTTTTGTTTGCTTTCTTCTCTGTACGACTCGACGTGTTTTCAGTTTAATGATTCCGCCTCTGGAATCACAGATAACCAGCCAGCCCCGGCAAGAGTATACCCTATAAGCGTCATACACAATCTCCCCGAATTAACTTGCTTCCGTATGTTTATTGGAATGCACATTCACTACCACCAGAGTGCTTGGCCAAATATGACACACTTTGCAACTGTAAAGTTCCATACATTGAGCCACTCTTGTTTTTACTATCTTCCAGGCTCTCATGTGTATCTGTCATTTGTCCGTGTCTGTGTTGGTTTGCTTTCCGTTCTTAGTCACATGTTTGGTTTTTTTTTGCTATCACATCACAGTGAGATGCACTACACAGACCCCTCGCCCTGTGTGACTTCCTACACACTACTGTACGTAGTAACTTCGCAAGTCTCACTGCTGACCTCGCCCACACCACAATGATCATCCGTTTGTGTATTGTGTTCCTGGCCTTTCTCCCAGTCCCCACCCGTCTTGTAATCTCACCTAGATCTCTTTGGTGGGCGATTGTTTTGTCTTGTCTCTTGTCTTATACAAGCATGTGATTTATACCAACATTCATCTTTTTGCCTGTCATCCTTCCACCCCGCGTTGCCCAGTGGCGGGTCGCGTGGTCCACCCCGCGTCCTCTCCGCCCCCCGCTCCTCGTCTGATGCGCGCCCCGGCGCCCCAGTTGTGCCTTGCTGCATTCCCTGTCGCGTTCTTATTCGCGGGCTGCCCACGGTGGTGCTGTGTGCGTGGTTTTGAGCTCCCCTGCCGGTAGCTCCTCTGGTGGTCTCTGTGGTGTGGGCTGTGGACCACCTTGGGTCTCCGGCCCACCAACCGTCTTCTGTTTTTCGTGTTTTTTGTCGTTTTATGTGGATCCGCTCGTCGCACCACACATTCTGTCTTCTTGCGCTGATGCACCGGTCTGCTGGCAGTGGTGGGAACGCGTTGTGTCTGGGCCTAACTTGGAAAGCCGATGGTTGTTGTCCAGCTTGGCTGTTAGAGTGAGGAGATGTACGTGCTATTATCCAGGATCTACGGGTAAAGTGTGGCGAATATGAACGGTAGTTCTGAGTGAGATGAGCCATATAGACACAATGTAGGTTGGAGTCTGCTACGGGTTGTCGTTTATAAGGAATGGCACAACAGATGAACTCTAGAAGCCACATCCCAATTCAGCTTTCCGCCAGATAGCTCTTCGGCCTGAATTGGTGAGGGCCCAAAGGATCTTGCAGAGAGTCTTAAGGAATCGAAGGATGCTCTGCTTGTAAGACCAAACTTTTCTTCGAGGTTGGTTCTTATTGTCCCCCTACGTAGATATACAGTAAGTGTGGTTCTGTTATGGATCTGTACGGGGAGGTTGGTTCTGCTATCGTTTATATACAAGTAATGTGCTTGCGTTTGTTACGTATCTTATCATGTGTTAGAGCAGGTGTGGTTCTATGTATGTTATATCTACATGCTAAGTGATGTGGTGCACTGTTATTGTCATCCATATTCTCTTCGTGAACGGTTTGGTTTCTCCCCGACACTACTGTCTATTTCAGGGAAGTGCCCCCCGGTCCAACGGTGATGTATCTGTCACTGTGTGAGGTTGGTTCTGTTACTGTATATACAGTAAGTGCGGTTCTGTTATTGTATCTATACTGTAAGGTTGGTTCTGCTACTGTATATACAATAAGTGTGGTTCTGTTACTGGCGGGCCCCGGTACTTGTCTGGGATAAGCCCAGTGATGGCGCGGCCCTGGATAACACACCCAGTCCGGCTGCGGTATTTGATAGTAACACTCTATATGACCTTTCTCTTAGTTCATGTTACTGTATCATCAGTCAGCTATACTCTATCTATATCTATAGCTGGGGATTGTTTGCTCTCTGCTCACTCTGTTACAGTTGGTCTCGGTTACTGTATCTATCTGTGAGGTTGGTTCTGTTACTGTATATCAGTGTGCGGTTCTGTTATGTATCTATACTGTAAGTTGGTTCTGTACTACTGTATCGTACATCGTTGTGGTCTGTTCACGGTATCTATACTGTGAGGTTGGTTCTGTCTACTGTGACAGTAAGTGCGGTTCTGTTCTGTATCTATACTGTCGTGGTTCTGCTACTGTCTTCACAGTAAGTGTTGTTCTGTTATTGTATCTGTACTGTCGGTTGGTTCCTGTTTATGTATATACAATAACAGATGCGTTCTGTTTTGAATCTATACTGTCCGGCTGTTTTCGTCCTGTCTCTCCCTCCGTGAGGTTCTTTCTGCTTCTTGTCTCTGTACCTGTCCGGTCTGGTTGCTTGGCTCCTGTCCTCTACCACCGTGCGGGTTTGTTCTGTCTCTCTCCGGTGCGGTTGTTTTGCCTTGTATCTCCCATATGTGCGGGTTGTTATTGTCTCTGTCGTCAGGTGCGGTCTGGCCTGTTCTCCACTCAGTGCGGTTCTGTTACTGTATCTATCCTTGCGGTGGTTCTGTTTATGTCTCTACCCTCAGTGCGTGTTCGTTCTTGTTTCTCCTGTGCGGTTGGTTTGCGCCTTGTCATCTACAGTAGTGCCGGTATCTGTCTGGTCTCTGATCCTGTTGCCGGTTGTTTTGCTCCCTGTCTCTACGGTCCGGTGCGGTTCTGTTCTTGTCTCTGTAGTGACGGTCGGTTGTCATGCGTCTGTCTATACCGTCGTGTGGTTCCCGGTTCTGGTCTCTACCCCTTGTAAGGATGTTAAGCGTTTTGTTCCTGTCTCCCCCCGTCCGTAGCGGGTTGTCCGTCTCTTCTGACTGTTCTTTGGTTTGCTCCTGATCTCTCCAGTCCGTGCGGGGGTTCTGTTCTTGTCGCTCTCTGTCAGGTTGGGTTCGCTCCTGTCTATCCCCGTCCTGGGTTCTGTTCCCTGTTCTTATCTGTCCGGTTGGTTTGCTCCTGTCCTCCCCGTCCTGCGGGAGGGTTAGTGTCTTGGTCTTCTAACGTCCGGTTGGGTTCTGTCTCGTGACGCTCCCGCACCGTCGTGCAGGTTCTGTCCTGTCTTCTATGTCCGGTTTTTTTTTTTTTTTTTTTTTTGGGTTTGCTCTCCGGTCTCCACCGCTCGCCTGGAGGACAAGAGAGGGTGTCCACTGTCTCTTGTCTCCTCTGTGCGTGTTGGTTGCTTCTGTCTTCCCCGTCCGTGCCGGGTTCGAGAACATAGATTGTTCTGCTCTCTCCCTGTAGGCTGTGGTTTGCTCTGCTCTCTCCCCGTCCCGTGGGTCCCGCCCCCGTGGTTTTCTGCCTCTTTCGTCTTCTCCCTGTACAGACAGCGGGGTATGCCCTAACTCGTCTGGATCACGTTAGCTTTTGTACACGCACGAATCCTATGTGTTAGAGCCTCGATTTTGTGATTAAGATATGAATTGTCCTCATGTTCGACGACGTTTATTAGGAGTTCTATTAGTCTTCGGTGTGTACGTCCAGCACCCACATTCTAGACTCGATTATGTCAGTGTACAATGATATGTTGGACATAGAAAATTGTTGTTGTCCATTAAGGTTCGGTTGTCTTCCGTGATTTTCTCGCATGTGTAGTATCTCCTGTGTGCATCCATGCGGAGTCCTGCCCGTGTCAGACTGTCATGGACAGTTTACGCCATGCCAGATCGCAGAGACGGGTTTTTCATAACGTTATGATGTCCTCACTACTTTCTCTCCCTTTAAAACCGGTGATGGTTCTTGTCTGAGACCTGCAATGCCCCGTAGACACACTATTGTTATCGACGAAGTGACGGTACGGGTGACTTACGCGAGGTCTTCCTGTGCTCAATATGTCGTGACACTGAATGATTACCCACGGTTAGGAGGTTAGGAAGGCTTGGTCGTACATGACTAGTATCACCCAGGCGCGCACATTGGTGTTTTTCACTGTTTATCTTCTCCCCCTGTTCCGTTTTTTGTTTGCTTTCTTCTCTGTACGACTCGACGTGTTTTCAGTTTAATGATTCCGCCTCTGGAATCACAGATAACCAGCCAGCCCCGGCAAGAGTATACCCTATAAGCGTCATACACAATCTCCCCGAATTAACTTGCTTCCGTATGTTTATTGGAATGCACATTCACTACCACCAGAGTGCTTGGCCAAATATGACACACTTTGCAACTGTAAAGTTCCATACATTGAGCCACTCTTGTTTTTACTATCTTCCAGGCTCTCATGTGTATCTGTCATTTGTCCGTGTCTGTGTTGGTTTGCTTTCCGTTCTTAGTCACATGTTTGGTTTTTTTTTGCTATCACATCACAGTGAGATGCACTACACAGACCCCTCGCCCTGTGTGACTTCCTACACACTACTGTACGTAGTAACTTCGCAAGTCTCACTGCTGACCTCGCCCACACCACAATGATCATCCGTTTGTGTATTGTGTTCCTGGCCTTTCTCCCAGTCCCCACCCGTCTTGTAATCTCACCTAGATCTCTTTGGTGGGCGATTGTTTTGTCTTGTCTCTTGTCTTATACAAGCATGTGATTTATACCAACATTCATCTTTTTGCCTGTCATCCTTCCACCCCGCGTTGCCCAGTGGCGGGTCGCGTGGTCCACCCCGCGTCCTCTCCGCCCCCCGCTCCTCGTCTGATGCGCGCCCCGGCGCCCCAGTTGTGCCTTGCTGCATTCCCTGTCGCGTTCTTATTCGCGGGCTGCCCACGGTGGTGCTGTGTGCGTGGTTTTGAGCTCCCCTGCCGGTAGCTCCTCTGGTGGTCTCTGTGGTGTGGGCTGTGGACCACCTTGGGTCTCCGGCCCACCAACCGTCTTCTGTTTTTCGTGTTTTTTGTCGTTTTATGTGGATCCGCTCGTCGCACCACACATTCTGTCTTCTTGCGCTGATGCACCGGTCTGCTGGCAGTGGTGGGAACGCGTTGTGTCTGGGCCTAACTTGGAAAGCCGATGGTTGTTGTCCAGCTTGGCTGTTAGAGTGAGGAGATGTACGTGCTATTATCCAGGATCTACGGGTAAAGTGTGGCGAATATGAACGGTAGTTCTGAGTGAGATGAGCCATATAGACACAATGTAGGTTGGAGTCTGCTACGGGTTGTCGTTTATAAGGAATGGCACAACAGATGAACTCTAGAAGCCACATCCCAATTCAGCTTTCCGCCAGATAGCTCTTCGGCCTGAATTGGTGAGGGCCCAAAGGATCTTGCAGAGAGTCTTAAGGAATCGAAGGATGCTCTGCTTGTAAGACCAAACTTTTCTTCGAGGTTGGTTCTTATTGTCCCCCTACGTAGATATACAGTAAGTGTGGTTCTGTTATGGATCTGTACGGGGAGGTTGGTTCTGCTATCGTTTATATACAAGTAATGTGCTTGCGTTTGTTACGTATCTTATCATGTGTTAGAGCAGGTGTGGTTCTATGTATGTTATATCTACATGCTAAGTGATGTGGTGCACTGTTATTGTCATCCATATTCTCTTCGTGAACGGTTTGGTTTCTCCCCGACACTACTGTCTATTTCAGGGAAGTGCCCCCCGGTCCAACGGTGATGTATCTGTCACTGTAGGTTGGTTCTGCTACGTATATACTTGCGTAAGTCGCTCCCCGGCTTACTGTTACTTGTATTCGTGAGCTAATGGTGTGGTTTGCTACTGTATATACCGTAAGTGTGGTTCTGTTACTCTGTATTCTAACTCGTAAGGTTGGTTTGCTATGGATAGCATCAATAAGTGACGGTTCTGGTTATTGATCCTATAGCTGAGGTTTGGTTCTGTACTGCATTACGGTAAGTGCGGCTTTCTGTTATGTATCTGTACTGTAAGGTTGGTTCTGCTACTGTATATACGGTAAGTGTGGTTCTGTTATTGTATCTATACTGTAAGGTTGGTTCTGCTACTGTATATACAATAAGTGCGGTTCTGTTATTGTATCTATACTGTGAGGTTGGTTCTGTTACTGTATATACGGTAAGTGCGGTTCTGTTATTGTATCTATACTGTGAGGTTGGTTCTGCTACTGTATATACAGTAAGTGCGGTTCTGTTATTGTATCTATACTGTGAGGTTGGTTCTGCTACTGTATATACGGTAAGTGCGGTTCTGTTATTGTATCTGTACTGTGAGGTTGGTTCTGTTACTGTATATACAGTAAGTGCGGTTCTGTTATTGTATCTATACTGTGAGGTTGGTTCTGCTACTGTATATACAGTAAGTGCGGTTCTGTTATTGTATCTATACTGTAAGGTTGGTTCTGCTACTGTATATACGGTAAGTGCGGTTCTGTTACTGTATCTGTACTGTAAGGTTGGTCCAGCACCATCCATTGCACAGATAAATGGTCAGGTTCTCGGGTCCCCACCAATATCTTATCAAGGTCTCTATAAATAACTGATCATCAATTTTAAAATTCCCCAGAGATTAGTGTAGTAATACAAATGATTAGACCAGAGGTGGCGAACCTATGGCACGTGTGCCAGAGGTGGCACTCAGAGCCCTCTATATGGGCACCCTTGCCTTCACCCCAGGGCAGGTTCGCCAGACAGGGCTCAAGGCCTCTTTCATTCCCAGGACCCTAGAAGGAAGCTGCAGTGATGATCCAAACTTCTTCTCCTTCTTTCTCCTGTATTGGTGTCCTCAGGTGCCTATACGGTATACACCTGTGACAGAGCAGGGAGTAATAAGTTGTGCCTAAATCGTTACATTGGCACTTTGTGAAAAAAAAAAAGTGGGTTTTGGTTGTAGTTTGGGCACTCGGTGTGTAAAAGGTTTGCCGTCACTGGATTAGACCATTTGTCCTAGGCCAGTGGTGTAGATGGAGAAGAGTACAGGTCCCAGGACAGGACCGTGAGGAACACCAACAGAGGAGACACGGTGATGTGAGAGTGAAAACGTCCGGTTGGAGAGAAGAAAATCCATTTTCACAATCCTGCTGCTACTAACAGAAAAGTATGAGATTTTCCAGCAAAATGATGGACTCCTGAGCAGAATGTGATGGAGCTCATTGCATGACTGTTAGGGTTGGGGATCATTGTGCATCATCCCCCATCGGGGCCTTATCTTGGGGCCTGGAGACAGCCGGGGCCCAGAGTACCGGAGTGGCTGGCGGTTGCGGCCTAGGACACGCTGTTGTCACGGTGCTTGGTATGGGGACCGGAGGGCTGTCCTACAGCCTGGCAGCTCTCCAGCAGGTGGTGTGTGCCAGAAATATGGAGGGAGAGGCTGTGGTACTGGTTCTCCCTGGGGCAACCCCTGAGTGTCTGTAGGATGAGACCCTGGGTGATGGATGGGGAGCCCGTGGTGGTAACAGCCGTATCCAGGGATCAGACGGAGGCAATGTTGTGCAAATCAACTCACGGTTCTTTATTCAACAGCAGATAGCAGGCAATGG
Organism: Engystomops pustulosus; assembly: GCA_019512145.1. Taxonomy (NCBI): domain Eukaryota; kingdom Metazoa; phylum Chordata; class Amphibia; order Anura; family Leptodactylidae; genus Engystomops; species Engystomops pustulosus. The sequence continues at coordinate 131,564 of WNYA01000623.1, forward strand.
GCCAGAACAGTAGAACAGCAGATCTGGATTCTGGTACTGGAGTGGTCGTGCTGAGTGGTCCTCAGGAATAAAGCACCAGCCTGGTAGCAGATGCAGCCTGGGATAATGGAGATGGAGCGGTGTCCAGACTGTGGAAGCTGCAGCTCTGGGTTAGAGTCTCCTGACTCAGTTCAGGGATTGGGTTCTGTGGCCGCAATGATGGTGTGCTGTGCACTGACTGTCTCTTCACTCTGACCATGTGGTCCCCCTGGTCAGGTGGTAGCACCTCTCCAATCACACTCCAGCTTACAATGCAGCCACATCATTGGATAACATCTTACACCCATTTAACTATTGCCTTTCCAGGCAGAGGTTACAGCTGCGGATTACCTGAGATCTCCCTGCATTATCCCTTGGGTGAGTTGCGCAGGATCACTAGATAGATCCTGACAGGTAGAGTGGCTTATTCGCAACTACCCCCTTGCCTATACGTTGGCAGGGGTGTTGCAATTGTATGACTGTTGGGGATCAGTATATGACTGTTGGGGATCAGTATATGACTGTTGGGGATCAGTGTATGACTGTTGGGGGATCAGTATATGACTGTTGGGGGATCAGTGTATGACTGTTGGGGATCAGTATATGACTGTTGGGGGATCAGTGTATGACTGTTGGGGATCAGTGTATGACTGTTGGGGTACTGCCCCCTATGTACAGGAATATAACTACTATAATACTGCCCCCTATGTACAGGAATATAACTACTATAATATAGAAGCCCCTCGGTGCAGGAGATAAGTAGCAGTACGTTGTGCTGTTGTAGCTGAGGCTCTTGTATGATTAGGGGATAATATTTTCGGGATGCCTTACAAGGTGTCAGATGCCTGGTTGCTGTTTTTGGAGATGTCTTGGCTATGGAGCTGCTGATGTGTATAATAATTCCATTTTGGCAGGCAAATATCTGTGACTCGGAGGAAACAGAACCCGGCAGCTGCTCGTGTGTGCGCAGTGAGTCGCCTCGTGTCCTCTACACACGGGATGTAATACATTTATTATCCTCTTATACACCCGTAATAATCCCGTTATCATATGTAACATCTAAATCCATCATGAAGACAACACTAGGAATAAGATAATGTCACATTAGTAGGCGTCCGGCATCGATCCTGGATTGTGGGATCCTGTAGAAATATTCCATATAAACAAAGAAAACAGAACTTCAAGGTTTCTGGTTCCCTTTATTCACCCATAAATATAAACAAACATTAACCCCCTGTCCTCCAGGGTCCAGTAGTACAGTGATTTT
>WNYA01000624.1:0-132796 GCA_019512145.1 Engystomops pustulosus
CTACTGACCATACCCACATTCCAATAGCCTCTGAAAGATGATCTGTGTACTTGGGGGGGATGGAACTAGTCATAGACGTCTTTGTTAGATACATGCTAGAAGAACAGATTCTCCTGCTGCTGCTTCTGATGCCACTTTCACACTATATCATTGTGCCACTCTGCGGGCTCCTGCTGCTGCTTCTGATGCCACCTTCACACTATATCATTGTGCCTCTCTGCGGGCTCCTGCTGCTTCTGATGCCACCTTCACACTATATCATCCACCTTCACACTATATCATTGTGCCACTCTGCGGGCTCCTGCTGCTACTGATGCCACCAACGCACTATATCATTGTGCCCCTCTGCAGGCTCCTGCTGCTACTGATGCTACCTTCACACTATATCATTGTGCCTCTCTGCAGGCTCCTGCTGCTTCTGATGCCACCTTCACACTATATCATCGTGCCACTCTGCGGGCTCCTGCTGCTTCTGATGCCCCAACACACCACACTATATCATTATGCCACTCTGTGGGCTCCTCCTGCTGCTACTGCTGCACCTTAACATATTATCATTGTGCCCTCTGCAGGCTCCCGCTGCTCTGATGCCACCTTGCACTATATCATCGGTGCCACTCGCGGGCTCCTGTGTGCTACTGATACCACCAACGCACTATATATTGTGCCACTTGATGGCTCTGCTGCCGCTGCTTTTGATACCACCAACACACCTATATCTTGTGCCACTCAGTGTATAAAAGAGTGCACTCTTTGAGTTATAGTGGGATCTTGGCTCAGCTCAGTCCTTTCGAGCTGGCACAGTTGTTACCTTGTCAGGCTATGTCAGCTGCTTATTTGGGGAAAGTTGACCCTATGTAAGTGCACATGGAAGTGAAGAGTGAAGCGATTCTAAGAGCCGCGGCTGTCATGTGCATGTCATACTAAAACACCGAATTGTTTGAAGACCAAACCACACTCCTATGCATATTTAAGCATGGCACAATGTTTTACAACACCCTACAGGCTCTCTGCAGCCAGGAAATGCCTATTTTTTAATGTGATTCGTTTTGATTCGATTCTGGTCGAATCTAATTTTTTCGAAAAATTCGGCGAATCGGGTCGAAAAGAATTTTGACAAATTCGCCCATCTCTAGTAACGACACTTGCAGGATATCGGGCGCATGATCTTAGTGAATCATGGCAGAGTGCATTCTCGTCAGACAATGCACTTTCTGTGAATTACTCGGACTGGCTATGTAAATGCGCCCCAAAAGCTCTTAAAGTAACCTAGTGTTTCTATACTAAGCTCATACATTTTTCTACCTATAGAACACATAAAAAAGGAAAACTCCAAGCGGACATGACTCCTTTCTCACTGGGGCTTATTTACTTAGGGTCCGGCAGCCGCATTTCCGTCGGGTTTTCTGAAGTTGTCAGGGATCGCGCTGCATTTAGAAGGGGATTGTGTAGCACGCGATTGGAATTTGGCACAATGGCGCCGGCTTTCATGCGACAGAAATTGGGGGGCGGGCCATCAGATGATCCGACTGATTCGGACTGAGCATGGAATTTTACTTTCAATTTGTGACTGTATAAAAGGCACCAAACTACACGGGAACATCGATTCGATGGCACACAGAAAAATTATAGAAAGTGCACCAAACTATGCGGGCACACCTAATAGATAGCACACAGAAAAATTGGATAAAGTGCACCAAACTATATGGGTACATTAAATAGATGGTACACAGAAAAATTTATACACATTGCACCAAACTATACAGAAACAACTAATAGATGACACACAGAAAAATGTATATAAATTGCCCAAACTATATGGACACACCTAATAGATGGTATTAGAGATGGGCAAATTTGTTAAAATTCGTTTCGACCCGATTTGCCAAATTTTTCGAAAAAATTTGAATTGAATCATGACGAATCACGTTAAAAAACAGGTATTTCCTGGGTGCAGAGAGCCTGTAGGGTGTTGTAGAACGTTGTGCCATGCTTAAAGGGCACCTACCACCACAAATCTACTATAAAGGTAGATTGGGTGGTAGAGTGGGATCAATGGGACATGAGGATTAGCCCTTTAAGGGTAATCCTACGTCCCTGCACTTTTTTATAACTTTTATTAGATATTTATTCAAATTACTTTATGCGGCTACTGGGGGTGGAGTAGCCGCTTCTGAGGTTACACGAGGCGGCTACCCCACGACGGTAGCCACTTCACCCCTCCTATCACCATCTTCGGCGCGCAGCATCGCGTAGGTGCGCGCCCTCGGTCGGCGATCTGCCGTTGCGCATGCGAGAAGAGCAGGCCCGCGCCTGTTAGGAGTAGTGACCGCGCAGGCGCGGGCTGCTCTTCTGCGCATGCGCAGACGCAGGATCGCGGACGAGTGGCGCGCACTACGCGGAGCTGCCGCGAAGATGGGTGAGTAGTAGGAGGGGTGGTAAAGTGGCTATCCGGGGACGTGAGTAGAGCCGCTCGTGTAATCTTCAATGAGGCTACTCACGCCCCAGTAGCCGCATAAGTAAATTTGAATAAATATCTAATAAAAGTTATTAAAAAAGTGCAGGGACGTGAGGATTAGCCCTTAAAAGGGCTATCCTCACGTCCCATTGATCCACCTACCACCCACTCTACCTTTATAGGTAGATTTGTGGTGGTAGGTTCCCTTTAAATATGCATAGAGAACGTGGTTTGGTCTTCAAACAATGCTGTGATTTAGTATGACACGCAAATGACAGCCAACACTCTTAGAATTGCTTCACTCTTCAATTCCATGGGCACTTACAGAGGCCAACTTGACCAAAGAAGTGAAGTGGGAACGCAGCCTGAAAAGGTAACGTCTGTGCCAGCTCGAAAGAACTCAGCTGAGGGCCAAGATCCCACTATAACTTTAACCCTATAGTACAATAAGACTTAACCTTACGTCTTATTGTGCATGGGGGAGTATGAAGAGGGGTCATGGGCTCAAAATGAAGCAAACGTCCGCCACTAACATCCGTGATCGGAGCTAGCACGAATCGCGGCTGTTAACCCTTGATTGCCGCCTGCAAAGCTGCCAGCGGAATTAAAAAGCCGGCGGTGCGTGGGCGCCGCCATCTTGGCTACGATCGTTGCTCCCTGTGACGTCATCGGGGAGTGGCGATCAGTTGTCATGACAGCCTCGGTTCACACAAAGACCCGAGGCTATCATGTTTTAGGCTAATACAATGTGCCATTTGCACATTGTAATAGATGCTGTGCAAAATCCCCATATACTGCCATACTGTAGTATGGCAGTATATGGTAGGATAAATCAGACAACCTAGTGTTAAAGTACCCTAGGGAGTCTGAAAAATAGTAATAGAAAATAAATTTAAAAAAGTAAAAAAAAATTATATTAAAAAAACATAAAAATTTCCCTAGAACTGATATAAATATAAATAAACAGTAAAAATCATAAACACATAATGTATCACCGCATCCGAAAATGACAGATCAAAATTTAATAACGGTTTTTCACTGCGTTTAACCCTGTAACGGAAAATAACGCACAAAGTCGCAAATGCCATTTTTTGACATTTTGAAAAATAGAAAAAATTCTATAAAAAGCGATCAAAAGGACGTACAGTACTAAAATGAGAAGCATTGAAAACGTCATCAAAAGTACAAAAATGACACCACCCACAGCTCTGTACACTAAAGTGTGAAAAAGTTATTAGCGCAAGAAGATGGCAAAATGAAGAATTTTTTTTTTTGTACAGGAGGCTTTAATTTTTGTAAATGTATGAAAACATTATAAAACCTTTACGGATTCGGTATCCCCGTGATCGTATTGACCCAAAAAATGAAGTAGACCTGTCATTTGGGGCGCACAGTGAAAGCTGTAAAATCCAAGCCCACAAGAAATGGTGCAAATGTGTTTTTTCATCATTTTCACTGCATTTAGATTTTTTTCCCCGCTTCCCAGTACATGCCATGGCATATTGAATACTACCATTACGAAGTGCAATTTGTTACGCAGAAAATAAGCCCATACACAGCTCTTTACATGGAAAAATAAAAAAGTTATAGATTTTTGACGGTGGGGATTGAAAAATAAAGATGCAAAAACGAAAAACGGCCTGGTCCTTAAGGGGTTATAGAGTGCACTCTTTTCACACTGAGATCAGAGGATTCCATTGATTACGACAGAACCTGTTCTGCTAAATGCGCATACATGTAGTAAAATCCCATTTTTCCCTTCATTTCATCCGTCAATATCCACTTTCATAAGTCAATAATCCATCATCAGTATTGCTAAAGCCAAAAACAAACAGGGGTGTATCCAAAACAGAGATGACCAGTATATGGGATATTTTCATGTCCTCTGTGTTCTGTATCCACTCTTGCTTTTGGCTATCAATCCTGAGGCTTTTCATTCCTTCTGACAGATTAAATAAAGGGGAAAACCAAACATAGTGGCAACATCATAGAGCAGTGATGGCGAACCTTTTAGCGGCCGAGTGCCCAAACTGCAACCCAAAACCCCCCTTATTTATCGTGAGGTGCCAACCAAAAATTAAAGCAGTAATTTTTTCGCTCTCTTCAACAACTCATATTGGCCTCCTGAGGACAGCAACGTAGTAGAAAGATGGAAAATTTTCATCATTTTAGCTTATTTCCAGTGTCCCTCTGTACACAGAGAATAGTGGGGCCAGCAAGAGGTCCCTGTCTACTCATTCTCCCTCTTCCTAAAGTCCCTACTAATGAAGTAAGTATCCAAATATGACTGAAAGCAGCATCTTTTAAGTTGCTTGGAACTTCAGGAAGATTCTTTGAGTCCTGTCTGATGTGCTGGGGCGATGGCCCAGGTGCCCACAGAAAGAGCTCTGAGTGCCGCCTCTGGCACCCGTGCCATAGGTTTGCCATCACTGTCATAGAGCGATGGAGGGTGAAAACAGCATTATAGAAATCACAGGGTGTTCCAGGGAGACAGTGGTCAGTTGGCAGCAGCATGAGTAGGCAGCAGAGTGGCACAATGACAGTGTGGAGGTGGCGGTAATATGCTGGCCACAGAGTGGCACAAGGATAGAGTGTGGAGGTGGCGTCAGAAGAAGCAGCTGCAGGAGCCCAGAGGTGGCAACAACATGGTAGCAGCAACATGGAAAGCCATAGAGTGGACAATCAGGTTCACCCTGAGGAAAGGATGGCCCCCGCTTCTCTACTGCAAACTCTGCAAGTTGCGGCCATGCATCAAGTTTGGCTGCCCATTACTCCAGGGGAACCTGGGGTGGTAAAGTGCTTTCCAAGTAGGCCACCAACTGCTGATGCAGGGTCTGCTCCATGTATCAGCTGCAGCTGGTTGCTGCTACCCTCCTCACTAGGCTACCCTCCTACTCCTACCCCTCCCCCATCTCCCCACAGCAGCTGTGGCAGTAGTATTTGAGCGATGATTGCCAGGAATCCCCCGGTCAGACCTGACAGAGGATGGACAATGGCGCACATAGCCAGTGGCCAACTGTCTTTTCAGTATTTCTCTAAAGTACGCCAGTTGTTCCTCCCTCTTGGCAGCTGGAAAAAAGTCACCCATTTTTGAACGGTAGCAAGGGTCCAAGAGGGTGGAGAGCCAAAACTCATCCCCATGCCGGATGTTGACTATTCGGTTGACACTAGTTAGGCAAAGCAGCATGCTGCGGGCCATCTGCGCAAGTGACTCTGAGGGACTCCCGGCCTCCATCTCCACTGTATACTGCCATGGTGCTTCTGGGTCATCTGCCTCGTCTTCTACCTCCTCTAGATGCTACTGCTCCTCCTCTCCTGTCATCTGAGTGGAAAAAACACTGATTTCACCAGACTGTCTGTGCTCCAATGTCCTCCTCCTCCTCCAGTTCAGCCCCCACCGGACTCTTGTGGCCATGAGATGTAGTCTCCACTTCTCTAGTGCTCTGACCAGACACATTTTGCAGCATGAGTTCCAGGACATGAAGCAGTGGAATGACATTCATCCTGCAGTCCTGGTGACTGACAAATAACGTGGACTCTTCAAATGGCCTGAGCAAACGGCAGGTGTCACGCATGAGCTGCCAGTGGCTGACATCAAAGTTACACTAGGGAGTACTTTATTCCACTTGCATCATCAAAAAATCATTAATGGCTTTTCTCTGTTCATACAGGCGGTCTAACATATGGAGGCTGGAATTCCAGTGGGTGGAAACATCGCATATCAGATGCTGGAACTCGAGGAGGGTGTGCTTGGCTTTGTAAGAATGGCTGAAGTGCATGCACAGTTTCCTGGCCATTTTTAGAATGTCTTGGAGATGGGTGGAAGACTTGAGGAATCTGTTGACAACCAGATTAACACGTGCGCCATGCAGGGAGCATGGGCCATCCCTCCTCAGTGCAGCACGGACACCATGTTCCTCCCATTGTCTGTCACCATGGTTCCGATTTTTAGTTGTTGCGGAGAAAGCCACACATTGATTTCTTGTTGCATGATGCGGAGCAGTTCCTCCCCTGTGTGACTTCGTTCACCCAGGCAAACCAGGTGTAGAACTGCGTGACACCACTGTGCCTTCCACATGTGGTATGATGGAGCAGCACTTAGACTTGTGGAGGCTGAGGTGGTGGTGGAGAAGGAGGAGGCAGACAATGGCGCTGGAGCAGCAGTTTGATAACGTGGAGGAGAAAGCGGCATCTCTTGTTCAAGTTGTTGGTGTGGCTGGGCGGAAAGCACATTCACCCAGTGGGTCGTAAAGGACATGTACTGGTCCTGACCGTAGTTACAGCTCCACACGTCCGCGCTGCCGTGCACCTTGTAAGAAACCGATAAACTCAAGGATTGGCCCACCTTCTGTTCTACATCTTTGTGAAGGAGTGGCATTGCATTTTTGCGGCTTGGAACTCTCTGCCTCAGTTCGGCACAAGCCATTAGTTCTCTGAAGGGTTCAGAGTCCACGACTTGGAAAGGGAGAGACTGCAGTACCAACAACTTGGACAAGAGCATGGTCAGCTTCTGCACCTTAAGACGTCTGGATGCATACAATTGTCTCTTTGTAATCGCCTCTTTCAACAACTGCTGGTACCATGCATAGCGAGAAGCAGGAGCATCTGGACCATTAGATGATGTCAAAGTCAAAGAGCTCCCTTCGGCAGAGGTGCTGGAGCCTAAACTGGCTGAAATGGCATGTGAGCCACAAGGTGTTGCTGCTGTTGCTGCAGGGGTAAGATGGACCTCCACATCTGTTCCACGTTTCTCCCAGGCCATTGGATGATCTATAATATACAACAAACCTGCACAGCTAAAAGGTAATGTAAAAAATCTAGAAGCGGCCAACACACTAAAATGTCAAATTGAACATGCAAGAAAAACCAAGAGAAGTGTGTATAGGCCAAAAATTTTTACAAATTTTATTAACTATTGACACCACACATAACAAACATATAAAAGCACCTAAAAAGTACATACGTACATATATCTTAGACCCATGTATTGAGATCACAATAGATCCATACACAACACATCACCCAAATGGACGATGGAAATGTTGTCCAAAAGTTCCTATCAAAAGTAATGATTAAATGGGAATTTGAAATAATACATAAAGAGAATTTGAGATAAAAATATGTGATTTCCCTTCTAAACAATAAGCATATGATGCTATAGGAACAAGAGGCACACTCTGTGAGAAATAGTTTGATCAGAGGTACATAATTACCCATCCAGGGAAGTTTGAGATGAACAGAGCATGCATGGAGGGTGATGTGGGCGAAAATACCCCACGCGTTTCGTCGCAAACTGCGACTTCCTCAGGGGTCCCTATTGTGTTGTCAGACTTCCGTCCGCCATATATACATATGTGGTCCCCCCCAGGGTGGAGATCTGACCAATAACGTACCTGAGATAAGTGCCGCACCTGTGTAATGTTAGCAACGGAGCGCAAGGAATCATGAGTGACACCAGGCTAGCACGCATCTCGCGAGGGTAGTGAACACCTACTTTTTAGGTGCTTTTATATGTTTGTTATGTGTGGTGTCAATAGTTAATAAAGATTTGTAAAATTTTTTGGCCTATACACACTTCTCTTGGTTTTTCTTGCAAGGCCATTGGATGATGACACTGCATGTGTTGATGCAGTGCAGTTGGTGCCAACATTAGCTCCCTGGCCACGCTTCACTTTCTGCCTGCTTACACATGCTCAGATCCTCTGGTGGCTTAACAAAAAACTGCCACAAAGCTGAGGTGTTGATTTTACTGCCAACACTCTGCACTGTGTGACTACTAACGCCCCTGCCTTGCTGAGCCCCTGTACCACTGCTTACTTGCACCGCTGACCTGCTCCTGGGCCATGCCAAATAAAGGTTGTATCTGACAAACCCACGGCTTCTTGGCTGGGGTTGTCAGATGTCATCTGGGAGGAAGTGGATGACTTAGTCAACCAATCAACAACCTTTGGATTGTTTATCATCACACTGCCACACTAGATGACAAGGGAAGTTCTGGCCTCACAGAGCCACCTCTGCCGTGACATCCCCGTACTGTGCTGCGCCCTGTACTGCGCCCTGTGCCTGCACTACCTGCCACCTCTCTGTCTAACATATGTGTATTTCACATGCATCTACTTTATTTAACAAAACAAATTGAAATTTGTGGTACACAGAAGCACAAGAACTGACACCCTGGTATTGGAACAGAAATCACTGCAGAAAGTATGTAGATTTTACAGTGATTTCTTCCTATTCACTTCAGAAACAAAAAAGAACTGCTATTTGGTGTATACAGATCCCCTAAAATGGACACCCTGGGATTGGAACATAAATCACTACAGAAAGTATGTGGATTTTACACTGATTTCTTTTTCTTCATTTCAGAAACCAAAAAGAACTGCTATTTGTGGTATATAGAAGCAAAATAACGGACACCCTGGGATTGAAGCAGAAATCACTACAGAAAGTATGTGGATTTCATACAGATTTCTTCCTATTCACTTCAGAAACAAAAAACCCTAGCTATTAGGGGTATACAGATCCCCCAAAAGGAAACACCCTGGGATTGGAGCAGAAATCACTACGGAAAGTATGTTGGTTTGACACGGATTTCTTCCTTTTCATTTCGGAAACCAAAAAGAACTGCTATTTGTGGTATACAGAAGTACAAGAACTGACACCCTGGGATTGAAGCAGAAATCACTACAGAAAGTATGTGGATTTCACACAGATTTCTTGCTATTCACTTCAGCAACAAAAAAAGAACTGTTATTTGGCATATACAGATCCCCCCAAAACTGACACCCTGGAAATGAAGCAGAAATCACTACAGAAAGTATGTGGATTTTACACTGATTTCTTCCTCTTCACTTCAGAAACAAAAAAGAACTGCTATTTGGGGTGTATAGTCCCCCAAAACGGACACCCCGGGATTGGAGCAGAAATCACTACAGAAAGTATGTGGATTTCACACTGATTTCTTCCTATTCACTTCAGAAACCAAAAAGAACTCTATTTGTGGTATGCAGAAGCACAAGAACTGACACCCTGGGATTGAAGCAGAAATCACTACAGAAAATATGTAGATTTTACACTGATCTCTTCCTCTTCACTTCAGAAACAAAAAAGAACTGCTATTTGGGGTGTACAGTCCCCCAAAACGGACACCCCGGGACTGGAGCAGAAATCACTACAGAAAGTATGTGGAGTTCACACCGATTTCTTCCTTTTCATTTCAGAAACAAAAAAGAACTGCTATTTGGGGTATACAGAAGCACAAGAACTGATAACCAGGGATTGAAGCAGAAATCACTACAGAAAGTATGTCGATTTTACACTGATTTCTTCCTTTTCATTTCAGAAACAAAAAAGAACTGCTATTTGGGGTGTACAGTCCCCCAAAACATACACCCCGGGATTGGAGAAGAAATCACTACTGAAAGTATGTGGATTTTACATTGATTTCTTCTTCTTCACTTCAGAAACAAAAAAGAACTTCTATTTGCGGTATACATAAGCACAAGAACTAACACCCTGGGATTGAAGCAGAAATCACTACAGAAAGTATGTGGATTTTACACTGATTTCTTCCTCGTTATTTCAGAAACAAAAAAGAACTGCTATTTTGGTTTATACAGATCCCCCAAAACGGACCCACTTGGAGCAAAAATCACTACAGCACAGTACATTAGAAGCAACTGGACGCTACAGGCAGCACATGCAGTGTGAAGTGCCGACATTTTAAAACGCCTGCCTCTTTTATAATCTGTGTGACATCACATAAGCCTGCCGGTCGCTGATAGGCTTACTGGTCTGCACATGTGATCAAGGGTGTTCCTTTCTCCTTCCCAGAGTTCTCTGCCCCATGTAACACGTTGTACTCATGCCCATTTTGGTAACAAAGGAGGAAAAAAAACTTGTTCCCACGAATCATCGTAAACTCCGGCTTCGTGACGAATCAAATTTTTCCTGAAATTCTAACCGAATTCTGATTCGCTAGAATCGATTCGCCCATCTCTAGATGGTATCTTATCTCCTGCTGTATTCAGTCTGTCTGCTGTTTCCCGAGGACTCTTGTTCTGCTCCTCTTCAGGTAGACATGTTTATTCCTCCTTTAAGTCTCCCGCTCTGCATATAGGCAACTACGGAACAGGCCAGCGCCACAACAAGGCCCCTTCAGCAGTGTCTCCTTCCTGTGGCACAATGTAGCCTGCTAGGTGTTGTAATGGGGTCGGAGAGGTCTCCTTCCCATATCTCTCCTCCTGCAGTCACAGGCAGCCAGGACGTATAACTGTAAAATGTGTTAGAACGTACTTTAAGTCCTGAAAATGCCACCTACACGACCAGGAGGGGGCATGCCACCTGAGGCCAGATTCCCAACTAGCCTCATGGTAGATGTGCCCCTGGGCGCACCTAAGAGATAGCACACAGAAAAATTATGTAAATTGCACCAAACAATACGGGGTTACCTAATAGATGGCACACAGAAAAATAATATATCAAGTGCACCAAAATATATGGGCACATCTAATAGATAGCACACAGAAAAATAACATAGAGTGCAACAAAACAATATAGGTGCACCTAATAGATGGTACACAGAAAAATAATATAAAGGGCACCTTATAGATGGCACACAGGAAAATTATATATGTACCAAACTACTGTCAGGATCAGGGGTAGTGGACCTACTGTAACACCGCAAGCAATGACATAAGCCGACACCTGGAGCAGAGTCTAAGTGACAGCCGGTTTGCACTAGAGCCTGCCGCAAAGGTCACACCGCACGCATGACTTTGCTCGCAGCGGTGGCCAAGGCGAGGTACATAATCGTAAGGCTGAGATGAGCAGGAGGTCAGGAGGACACAGGAATGGAGTCAGGGACATAGTGGAAGGTCAGAACAGGGAATCACTATTTTGTAGGAATAAACAACCAAGAATCATTCTCTCAGGCATGAGGCTCAAAGATCCAGCAGGGAACACAGGAAGGGACTGTAAATTTAATGAGAAGGGCAGATGCCCAGCAACAAACATTAGTGTGCTGGCCCTTCAAATCTTGGGGAGAGCTGATGCTCGCAACATAGGATTCGGGGAAAATCTTCATGGAGGGGCACAAGCAGGAATATTTGGTGAGCCTGGGTCCCGAGACATGGGTTGCAGGGGCATCCGTGACTATGCCCCCCCCTCGGCCTCTCCCTCTTCTTGCCCAGAAGGAATCTTTGAAGAACAGCACGGTCCAGAATATTATCTTCAGGCTCCCACGACCTCTCTTCTGGCCCGAACCCCTTTCAGCTGATAAGGAAGAACCGCTTCCCTCTAACTGACTTCATGTCCAGGGCATTTACCTTTACCTCATTTGCCTTTACCTCAAAGACATTGGTGGAATTAGCCTTAAGAGCAGGCCAGAAGAAACAGTTCAGGATGACAGACTTTAGAAGAGAGACGTGGTAGGAGTCCGGAATATGCACATGGTGGGAGATTATAAGCCACAGGGTTAATGAGCTTTCGTACCTCGAATGGACCCAGGAAACAAGGACAGAGTTTGTTACTGGGAATTTTCAGCCAGACATACCTGGAGGACAGCCAGACTTTATCGCCTGGAGAGAAGATCGGAGGAGGTCAGCATTTTTTGGTCAGTCTGAGTTTTGGTTCAAGCAGATGCCTGAAGAAGAGAAAGACAGGCCTGCTCTTACTTAATCATGACAGAATGATCTCCAGCCCATCCTCATCAACACGTTAAAATGTGTTTTGGGGGAAAAAGTTCATTTTCTAGGCAAATATTGACTTTGCAATTAATTGCTGTTAAGCTGATCACTCTTTATAACATTCTGGAGTATATGCAAATTGCCATTATAAAACCTGATGCAGTAGACTTTGTAAAAATTAACATTTGTATCACTCAAAACTTATGGCCATGACTGTAGATGGCAATCATAAATATAAAAAATGTGCACCAAACTATATGGGGTCAACTAATAGATGGCACTATTACAGTATACACTCGAGTACAATTTTTGTGCTGAAAACTTCCCACTCGGCTTATACTTGGGTATATGAAAAAAAAAATGAAGTACCCACCATTTCAACCCCCTGGGCAGCTTTTCTTCTTTCTTCATGCGTTGCTGACATCACAGTTGTGCACCGGCCGGGCCATGCGCACGGAGCCGTCACTGACCTGGAGCCGGCTCTAATGAAGAAAGAAGAGGAGCTGTCTGGGGGATCGGAATGAATATTTATTCAGTTTATTTTTTAATGTGCTGGGCCTACTTCTACAGCTGGCAGGTGTGGGGTTTGGGGGTTACTTAGCATCAAAGGTAGAAGCTGCTAGACCTTACAGGCAACTTTTGTGGTGCTGAGCACCAAAACAATAACGTAGGAACTTGTAGCAATCCAAAAGAAACGGCTTTATTCAGCTATTACAAGATCAAAAAAAAAAAACTAATTAGCCTCTACTTAGGGCACTACCTCACTTATTGAACCCTAGCTACCTTCTACATTCAAGGAACACTGCTGGGGTTCCTCCTCAGCACTCTGGCTCTCAGTGAGCTCAAACAAACAATGTCCTTACTGTATTCCATTCCTCTTGGGACAGACCACCTGTCTGTCTCCAACTGGTCCCAAGTCCTCCTGCTGGCTGCTGGACACACAGCACTGGCTCGCTATGAGCTCTCCCTCTGAAGTTGGCCAGGGATGGGAGTGGTCAAGGTGCTTTTCAACCCTGGTTGTGGGTCGCTCTCCTAGGTTCACACTCTTACATATCCTCCCCCTCAGCTCACCACTTATGGGGTGAACGATCCTGGGACAAGACATGTAATGACGATGTCCCTTTTCACTTAAGTTAATATGTACAATGTCTGTCCACATTTTCTCAACTGTAGCACACATCTTGTCTGGTGGCCTCATCTTCCAAGTTCCTGTCATTCTACTTTTTCTGGTTCTTGGCATTTCTGTTTCTTTGTTGAGGTTCTCAGACTGAACATTAACAAAGACTCCCAACCATCTTTTACTTTTGTTTCAGTTTTACAATTACTTTTTGTTATGGTCATAGAAACTCTACATTTCAACGGTTTCTTCTTGAAATCTGCATCAGGTTGTAAAGCTTGTATTTCACCTTTTATTTTCAAGTGTAGTTTCGTTTTGCACTTTGTGGACAACATGGAGACAATATCCACCATGGGATTAGGCATTTTAAGGGCTGTGACAACATAGCTCTGGTCACTCTTAATGACTCTTGTCCTTGGCTTTGGATGTACTTTGACCTTATTGGCCACTTCACTGCACTCATAGTACTGGACATTATTAGACTTCTCAAACTTGCCTTTTATCTGCTCTTTAACTCCATTTTTTTCCAAAACTATAGGAGACGGTTTCACCTCTTCAACAGCCTGTAGGTTTACATTTAATTTTGGCATCTTAGTTTTATTATATAGCTTTTGGTTGTATGAAGGTGGAGTTTGACTTTTCAAGCCTTTGATAGCACCAGCACTAGGACAAGAAGAGGAAGACAACTTAAACACTTAAAGGGGTATTCTCGTCTGGGCATTCACATTCAGTTTCACTAATTTTCCATATATAAACATTTCTTTAATTGGATGTTATAAAAAAAAATGTTCCTGTGTGAAGATAATTTCCCATAAACATAGCCATGTTGTCCCTTAGAAACGAGATAGCTTCCTCAGTTACGACCACATCACATTTTGGTAGCGGTGGCCAGACATCCGCTATTGAGTCCTATCTGACCTCCTGGATTCAGCGATCATTACCACAGGACGGCTGTGGGACATACAGTAACTCACGGAAATTTCATGTACAAAAACTTTTTGTTTATTTGTGCAATCCCTCCAGCAGAGGTGGCCGTATCCAAGGAAGCTATCTTGTTTCTAAGGGACAAAATGACTACATTTCTGAGAAATTATCTTCACACAGGAACATTTTTTTTAACAACATCTAATTGAAGAAATGTTTATATGAGGCAGATTTATCAAACTGAATGTGAATGCCCAGACGAGAATACCCCTTTAACTCTTGTTTGGGTAAACACCAATCCCCTTTTCCTCAGCAGTTTTTTGTAAGCTCTCATACTGTAGGTCATCACAATGTACAATATAATGCCCAACATTCTTATCTTTGTAACACAACTTTATTCTCTCTTCCTCAATAGCGGCAGCTTTTCCTGGTTCCATATGCATTTGTGTACGGCCAGCCTTCAATTCCAGCTCCAGAACTTTCTCCAGGAGCTTATACCTCTGAGTAGTGTCTTCCTTGCGTTCTGCAAGTTTGAATTGCAAATTTTCCTCTAGTTTACTCAATTGTGCTTTGAATTTAGCAGTTTGACTTTGTAGATCTACAATTTGAACACATAAATCAGATTGGATTTTCTTAAACTGAATCCTCATGTCCTCCATCTGATGTTCCAGGTTACTGTTAGTTTTGTCCATTTTGTCATAAGCCTCAGTCTTTTCTTTATACATTTTCTTCACAGCTTCCAGGTCTGTTCAATTTCTCCACGTTCAAGATGTAGTCTGTGTAAATTCTGAGAAAAACAGGATGACATCTCCATCATTTCTTTGTCCTTCTCTTACATCAGAATAGACACGCTTTCATTACTGGCTTTAGAAATTTTTAGCTCCTGCTCACAGATTTTAGTTTCTAGAGTCATTACTTTTTATTCAAAAACTGCAGCTCTGCTCTGCCATTCCTTTACTTCATGAGTGATGTGAGCGTCCCTTAGTGCATGTGTGGTCCGCTCTGACTGCAAAGTCTCCTTCACAGATTCTAATTGTGCATCTCTGTCAGACATTGCTTTCCTCAAGTGTGCAACTTCATTCTCCTTATCAATCAATTCAGCTGAGAGGTTTTTATACTTTGTATCTTGAATCTCCAACTGATTTTGCAAATACTCACTTTGCTCACTTTTAGCACGTTTAGTGCTCTCAAGCTCCTCTTCTAGCAAATGAAGATCACACCTTAATTTCTCAATAGTGCATTCTCTTACACAGTCATCTTGGACATGCTGCTCCTTTAAACTCTACAATTGCATCTCCAGCTCTTGCTTTTGCTCCACACTATGTAGAACTTTACTAGACAGAGAACATTTCATCTCATCAAACTCCTTCTTAGTGACATAGTCCATTCCAGGCAAACCCAGCACCACATTTTTACCATTACTGCAGCATGAACTTTTTACAGAGTCAAGCTCTTTCTTTAATTTCATATGCCGAGAGTTGCCATCTCCAGTCAGCTATTTCATCCTCGTACACACACCTGAGAGTTTTCATCTCATCTTGAAGCTGCTGAACCACATTGTTTGGCTCTTTAGAATATTCATCATGTACACTAGTATGTGACACAACAGAAGCAGGATTATATTCAATCATAGAACAGAGGTGCTTCATAAAAATTAAATCACTTTTATGCAGTGCATTTGCTTTAGTTGCAGCCTGCAGACCCGGTTCCAGGTTTTGCAACCCTCTGCCGTGAGACTGCAGAACAAACACACCTAATAAAGCTTTGCTTTATTACACAATGAAACTTTCTTTTTCTTGCCCATTGTTGAATATCAGCAGAAGGCAATATTCAGAATAACTCCTTGTTATAAATAGTGTCACGTTTTACTGTTCTCTTTGTAGTCAATAGCATTCAACAAAACAGTCCTTCTGTTGCACTACAACAACCAGCATTTTCTTCTGTCTTCACTTAAATACAGGCTATTACGATGAAACATTTAAGTCTGGTCAGCCTCACTTTCACACAGCAATACAGTTTAGGATAACGTTTCAATTTGTTGCCATTAGCAATATACACGCTTGTGTGCCACAGCATACACAAAGTCCATTGCCTGGATTCCACTTCCAGTGTTCAAACGTCACCAGTTTTTCAGAAACATTTGATTGTGGATTCACTCACCCAACCTTGGGTTTCTGCCTTGCAATTACTCCTGCCACTTCGGCTGTAGGCCACAATCCACATTACTGCAGCAAACGTGCACCAAACACGTTTTCTTTGGCCCTTGCATGGATCTCCTCATGCCCGCATTCTCCACCATATGTGGGTTTGGGGGTAACGTAGCATCAAAGGTAGAAGCTGCTGGACCTTACAGGCGACTTTTGTGTTGCTGAGCGCCAAAACAATAACGTAGGAGCTTGTAGCAATCCAAAAGAAACGGATTTATTCAGCTATTACAAGACCAAAAAAAAAAACAAACAACTTAGCCTCTACTTAGGGCACTACCTCACTTATTGAACCCTAGCCACCTTTTAGGTTCAAGGAACACTGCTGGGGTTCCTCCTCAGCACTCTGGCTCTCAGTAAGCTCAAACAAACAATGTCCTTACTGTATTCCAGTCCTCTTGGGACAGACCACCTGTCTGTCTCCAACTGGTCCCAAGTCCTCCTGCTGGCTGCAGGACACACAGCACTGGCTTGCTGTGAGCTCTCCCTCTGGAGTTGGCCAGGGATGGGAGTGGTCAAGGTGCTTTTCAACCCTGGTTGTGGATTGCTCTCCAGTGCCCCCTAGGTTCTCACTCTTACACAGGCTATATATGACACGGTGCAAGCTGACAGGTTATATACGACATGGGGCGGGCTGGCAGGCTAAATACTACTGAGGGCTGTCTATCAGGCAGGCTATATACTACTAGGAGCTGTCTAGCAAGTAGGCTATATACTACTGGGGGCTATCTGGCAGGCAAGCTATATACTACTGGGGGCTGTCTGGCAGGTGGGCTATATACTACTGGGGGACCTGTCACAACGGGCGGACTGGGAATTTAAAATGGCCCTGGAAAAAGCAGTAAAAGTGGCTCCATCCTGTGGGCGGGGTCAAAACAAGTAGGCGTGACCATGTGATGTGGGTGGAGTTACTAAACTCCACACAAACTGTTTATAGATGTTCTAAACCAACATGTACAGCGCAGCGAAAGAGACTCATACTGCCCCCCTTATACAGAAATATCACTTCTTTTTAAAAAGAACACAACTTAATACTGCCTTATATATACACAAAAAATCTACTACAATACCTTCTCCGATAAACAAGAATGTAACTAGTATAATACTGTCCCCCTATGTACAAGAATATAACTACTATAATACTGCCCTATGTTAAGGAATATAACTACGATAATACTGCCTCCTATGTAGAAGAATATAACTACAATAATACTGCCCCTATGTACAAGAATATAACTACTATAATACTGCCCCCTATGTAGAAGAATATAATACTATAATACTGCCCCCTATGTAGAATAATATAACTACTATAATACTGCCCCTATGTAGAAGAATATAACTATTATAAAACTATGTACAAGAATATAACTTCTATAATAGTGCCTCCCTATATTACGGGAATATAGTTACTATAATACTGCTTCCTATGTACAAGAATATAACTACTATTACTACTACTAGCCCCCCCCCCCCCCCTATACTAGACATACCACAGTCTCCCCACTTGCATATAGCCATGACAGCCACCTGTTGATTAGCCCAAACAACCCCCCACAGGAACAGACCAGCCCCCCAGTACTACAGCAGCCAGTGCCCACCAGCAATATTAGCCCCAGCCGCTGCCAATACCGATTAATAGCAGCCAGGTACGCCTCGAGTATACAGCCAGCCCCCCCTGCATATAGCCAGACAGGCCCCCAGTATTCAGCTAGCCAGTCCCCCAGTATATACCCAGTCTCCCCAGTATACAGCCAGGTAGCCCCCACAATATATAGCCAACCAGCCCCTCCCCATTATACAGCCAGCCCCCCTCCCTGTATATTGCCAGCCAGTCCCCCTAGTATACAGCCAGCTCCCCAGTATATAGTCAGCCAGCCCTCCACCAGTATACAGCCAGCCCTCACCGTATATAGCAAGACACCCCCCAGTATATAATCAGCCAGCCCCCCTCCAGTATACAGCCAGCAAGCCCCTCCCCAGTATACAGCCAGCCCTCCCCGTATATAGCCAGACACCCCTCAGTATATAGCTAGACAGCTCCCCCACAATATATGGCCAGCCAGTCCCCCCAGTATATAGCCAGACAGCCCCCCCAGTATATAGACAGACAGACCCCCAGTATATAGCCAGACAGCCTCCCCCCAGTGTATGGCCAGCCATCCCCCCTCTGTAAACAGACAGCCTGCAACACCACCCCTCCCCCTCCTGTATACAGCCAGTCCCCTGCCCGACACATTAAAATAAAAAAAACTACTACTCACCTTTCCGAAGCTGTGCGGATGCGGTCCGGCCGGCAATGACAGGTCCATGTGCCACGGCGGCTCAAAGACTATGATGTCAGCCGCTTGCCGACGTCACAGTCTATGCAACGCTGGTGCGCACGGAACTGTCATTGCCGGCCGGACCGCATCAGCGCAGCTTCATGGGAGCATCGGAAAGGTAAGTAGATTTTTTTTAATTTTTTGACCAGCCCCAGACCAATACTGCCTCCTATGTACAAGAATATAACTACTATTACTACTACTATGCCATATAACACCGACAGCCCCCCCCAGTATACAGCCAGCCCCCCTGTATATAATCAGCCCCACTGCATATAGCCAGACAGCCCCCTGTATATAGCCAAACAACCCCCCCAAGGATACAGCCGGCCCCCCAGTATACAGCTAGCCAGTCCCGCCAGCATATAGCCAGCCAGTCGCCCTGATATAAAGCCATCCAGTCCCCCCAGTATACAGCCAGCCCCCCTGCATATAGCCAGCCAGACCCCCCAGTATATAGCCAGCCATTCCCCAGTATATAGCCAGCCAGTCTCCCCAGTATACAGCCAACCAGCCCCTCCCCATTATACAGCCAGCCCCCCAGTATATAGTCAGCCAGCCTCCCTCCAGTAAACAGCCAGCGAGTCTCCCCAGTATATATCCAGCCAACCCCTCTTCAGTATACAGCCAGCCCTCCCCATATATAGCCAGACACCCCGCAGTATATAATCAGCCAGCCCCCCTCCAGTATACAGCCAGCGAGCCATTCCCCAGTATACAGCCAGCCCTCCCCATATATAGCCAGACACCCCCAGTATACAGCCAGCCCCCCCAGTATATAGCCAGACAGCTCCCCCACAATATGTGGCCAGCCAGTCCCCCCAGTATATAGCCAGACAGCCCCCCTAGTATATTGCCAGCCAATTCCCCCAGTATATAGCCAGACAGCCTCCCCCCAGTGTATGGCCAGCCATGCCCCCTCTGTATACAGACAGCCTGCAACACCCCCCTCCCCCTACTGTATACAGCCAGTCCCCTGCCCGACATATTAAAATAAAAAAAAATCTACTCACCTTTCCGAAGCTGTGCTGATGCGGTCCCGCCGGCAATGACTGGTTGATGCGCCACTGCGCCTCACAGACTATGACGTCAGCCGCTTGCCGGCACGGACCTGTCATTGCCAGCATCAGCCAGACCGCATCAGCACAGCTTCGTGGGAGCATTGGAAAGGTAAGTAGATTTTTTTTTTATTTTTCGACCGGCCCCATCGGCCCCAGACCAATCGGCCCACCGGGATTTCTCCCGGTGGGTTACATTGCCAGTCCGCCCCTGCCTGTCACCCATAAAAAAAGGCACTAGGTGCTGCTTTCCTAAGTAGGCAGCTCCTAGTGCTACCCCATTTTTAGCAGTAATAAACTGATAGCTTTATTTGAACCCTCCGATATAGCTAGCAGACACTGCTGCATAGTACAATAGGAACAACGGACTTGCTCACATCGGTCCACCGTATTCATGAGGGAGCAGCAGTAGCCACATGAAGCCCGGCAGTCACCACTAGTCGATGGAGTGAGCGTGGTCCGGCGTTCCTATTGTACTACGTGGCAGTATCTTTCAAGCTTTATCGGAGAGTTCCGATAAAGCTAGCATGTTATCACTTTTAAAAATGGGGTAGCACTAGGAGCTGCTCACTTTAGAAAGTAAGACATAATATTTTCAGTGAAATTATAATGCATGTGGCCTCTATAATCTTCAGGAGAGGATTTTTAAAAATTTGTATTAATGTAAATTTAAATTAAAAATTATTCAATTCCGCATTAATGGAACTTCAAATTAAAAATGTTCAATTCTGTATTTGAATAACTGGATCTGAACACCCATAGCACCTTTAGCTACAGTGAGAGGAAGGGTCTTTGGTTTTCCCATATTTTTTTTATTCCTATGTTGAAATCAACATGATTACTGTATATACTAGAGTAAAAGCCGACCCGAGTATATAAGGTAATCATGTTGATTTCAACATAGGAATAAAAAAAATATGAGTATAAGCCGAAGCCGAGACCCCCAATTTTACCATATTGAGAACATATTGACTCGAGTATAGGCCAAGGGTGGGAAATGCATTGATCTATAGACCACCCCCCAGTATATTGCCAGCAAGTCCCCAGTAGTATATAGCCATCCTGCCCCCAGTAATTTACAGCCAGTCCAGCCTGCCCCCAGTAGTATACAGCCAGCCCAGCCTGCCCCCAGTAGTATACAGCCAGCCCAGCCTGCCCCCAGTAGTATACACCCAGCCCAGCCTGCCCCCAGTAGTATACACCCAGCCCAGCCTGCCCCCTGTTGTATACAGCCAGCCCAGCCTGCCCCCCAGTAGTATATAGCCAGCCCAGCCTGTCCCCACTAGTATGCAGCCAGCCCAGCCTGCCTTGTGTAGTATACGTAGTATATATATATGTAGTATATGTGTAGTATTGCGGTTGACAACCCATACACAAGTTGCTCTCCCATAAAGCCCGGCCTCCCATCCACACGTCACATCATGTCTCCTCTGACGTCATCAACATGCGACTGCACATGGGATGCAATCTCGGAAGACGCCGGCGTGGTTTGGATACGGTGAGTGTGAGGCTAAAGGGGCGTGACATTCACTATATATATGATACCTGGGTGCTGCGGGGCTATAGCAATCATACTATCAATGCAGCAAATGCAGTTTACCAACACCAGGTATACCTGCAGAGCGAGGTGTCACCTTCGCCCGCTCACCATTTATACCCCATGATGACTCACATACTGTGGGCATCTAATTAATACATCTTAACATTTTATAAGAACGTTGTAACTCCGTTTTTCTGTGGTAGTATACTAATTATGGTGGAGTAGTTCTAGATTCTGAACATGGCAGGCTACGTGCCGAGTCCCTAACTTCAGCAACATGAAGATAAGGTATTTATTAATTAATACATCTGTTTGTTGCATCCACTCAATTTTTAACCATCTGAAGAATCCAATGCCAGGAAGAAACACGTCAGGGTGGAGGGGTGCGGGGTGTGAATAGGTGTCAGTACTAGGTACTGCCCTTGTAAGGGCGGGAGTCACATAACAAGGGGGACTAGGGATAGCTATCCATACCTATGGAAGGATGAATTGGACTATCATCTGCTGTGTACCTGTGATCCTGTGAGTAACAACTCGACTACCCACCCACTTTATTACACTTTATTACAGTGTCTTCAGGAGTTTTTCTTTACCTCCAAATCTTATGGTGTATATATATACATATATGTATATATACATATACAATATATATGGTGGAACTCCTGGTTGACAATAAGATGAGAAATTTGTTGTTTATTTGTTGGGGCAATGACTTGCCCGACACCCGGGTCTTTTGAATATTTTTTAAGGTATATCTAATAAATACTTGAACTCTCTTACCATATTTTGCTGTTGAATTTATTGATTGTTGAGAGTATAACTGGTCAGTGTGTGACCCATTAGGCTGGCCACAGTGTGGCAGCGATTGGTTTTGCTGTTTACGAATAGAAATGAGTCACCCCAATTCTTTTAAACCCTTGAATATTTAAGCTTTTTTTCAAAGATTCACAATTGGATCGAGTTCAGAGATTATTGACGGCCAGTTTGAAACAGTCCAAATGTTGTACATTGTCCCAATAGTTAATCAGAACACATAGAAAAGTTAGGATTCTATTAATATTTTTCTTTATAGGCTTCATTTAGTTTAATATGTTCATCAAACATTTTCCCAGAAACATTGATCAGTACAAAAATTTGCAAATTACTTATTATTTCAAAGCTATGCACAATCAGTCCTTTAAAATTATAAGTAAGACTTGTTGGACATGCATTTTTCATCCTTACTTTAAGGGGTTTTCCCACAAAGACAAGATTCTTAAATTTATACTCAGGATAACAAAATAAGATTTCCTCTAATCCACCATTATTAACAAAATTAACAAGATGTATTTCCAACCTGTCTCTATCAATCCTGGTGTTTTCAACTTTGGTTGTCCCTGGATATGACCGTAAATCTTCTGACTATTCTGCTGGATTCTTCTCATCAATAGTTTCTCCTATATGCACAATGCAGTGCTCTCTGCCTCGTGCACCTCTCCCTGCATTACAAGACCAGCTCAGACACAGGCACTTTCTTCCAGCAAGCAGCATGCAGAAACTAACTCTACAAGCTACAGACAGATAAGGTCTTTATCTGGGAGGAAGACAAATAGCAGTGCTGACTCTGTGTGTTTTAAGGTTGACTGTGTGTTTTATTGATTAGATGAGGGAGTCGAGCTGACAGAACTGAGAGTGTAATTCTGTTTTATATCCATCTGATGGATCTCATCATCTCTCATATTTGATCTGTCTCATCTCTCTTTTTCTATGTGTCAGATGCTGGTAGAATGTTCCGGGCTAAATAAAAGTGTATATAAACACTGTACCATGATAATCTAATCCCATTGTCAGCACACAGCATCTCATAGCACAGATGAATCATTAAGTGTCTACTGAAGAGTCCCCACCCTGAAATTTTACCCTGGCAATCACTGAGTTATAAATGCTAAAACAGCAATAAAACTGAGTAGCATTTTAAAGTAAGGGCATAAAAAATGATTATTACTATGTAAATTCCTAGGGAATTAAAATATGAGAACTTTCTTTCATGGGCAAAGCCCTTTTATACAGTGGGTACGGAAAGTATTTAGACCCATTATATTGTATAATGTATTAAACCAGAAAAACTGAAATATCAAATGGTCATAAGTATTCAGATACTTTGCTCAGTATTCAGTAGACGCAAACTTTTGAGGTAGTATGGTCATGAATACTAGGTCATTCCCATCCTATCGTTTTTGGTAATGATGCAACAAGTTTTTCATACTGAGATTAGGGGATTCTCTGCAATTTTTCTCCAGTTCCCTCAGGCTGGATGGTAAGTGTTGGTAAATAGCCATAGAGTTGCTCAATATCTTATTATTTTTTTCTGTCTGCTAAGGGTAATTGTCTTGTTGGAAGGTGAACCTTCAGCCCAGTCTGAGGTCCAGAGCACTCTGCAAAAGGATTTAATCCAGCACATCTCTATACTTGGCCCAATTCATCTTTACTTCAGTTGCAACCAGTTTTCCTGTCCCTGCAGCTGAAAAACACCCCCAATAGATAGAATTTGTCATGTGTTGAGCAGTGCCTGGTTTTGTCCATGCATATTGCTCAGAATTAACACCAAAAAGTTAAATCTTTGTCGCATCAGACCAGATAATCTTATTTCTCATTTCTTCATGTGCTTTTTTGCAAACTGTATAACTGTATGCAGGTTTTAATTTTACCTAATGCATCTCTGTAGCTCAGCCACAGTGGTCTTGGGGTTCTTCTTTACCCCTTTCTCCAAGGCTCTTCTACCATGTTTGCTTAGTTGGGCTGAACAGCCACATCGAGGAAGAGTTGTTTTCATACCAAACTTCTTTCATTTAAAGATTATGGAGGCCACTGTTGTCTTAGGAACTTTGGGGCACATGTATTGTAGTTTGGTCTCTCCGACGTCTCAAATCCACATGGACATATGCAGGAGTGGACACTACTGTTAATTTGGGATTTAACATGGTTCATTTTTAATGCATTTTGAAGCTAATTACAACAGCTGAGGAGAGGTGATTTGCCTTATTTCATTACTGTTAACATTTGAATTTACAAAACGCATAGTAAATGCAATGTTAACATGCATTAAGGTGACGTTTATATTGCGTTTTCTAAACATAAATGTTAACAGTAATGAAATAAGGCAAATCTCCTCTCCTAAGCTGTTGTAATTAGTTTCGAAATGCATTAAAAACGCTATTAAACCACTGTGTGTAACCAATAAAAAAAAAATGCAAAAATGTAAGAATTTTGACAAAAGAGGTTACTGTGCAAAATGTTAAACAGTTAAAGCATGTGAAATAATAACAATTTACATGTTAAAATCAGGTCCATAAAAAAAAAAATACTTCCTTTGCATCTGCCCTGGACCAGGTGCAGATTTGCGCCTAAAAAGTCGCAAAAAAGGCACAAAAAAAGGGAAAAAGTCGCACAGAACATCTGGAAAGTTAAGATACATGAGGCACACTGCAAAAGGTGCAGACCGAGGTGCACTTGAAGAGCGCCAACAAAAGTCTCTAAAAAAGTCGCTAAAACTAGAAAAGTCGCAAAAAAAAAGACAAATTGCCCAGCTGAAACTATGATACATGTGCCCTTTTGAGTGCTACAGAAATTCTTTTGTAACTTTGGACAGATCTATGCCTAGCCTGTCTTAGGCCGTGGTCACACGTACCGCTAGGCGTCCGTCATAACGCGACGCTAGCACACAGGGGGAGGTCCTCGGCCCGAACGCTCATGCGTTTCCAGGGAAACGCATGCAATTGATAAGCCCGTTTTTGGCCCATTTTTAAGCAATCCGTTAAAAAACGCATGCGTTTTTGACAAGTTTGACCAATTTTCATAATTCAAACTGGTCAAAAACGCATGCGTAAAAACGCGTTCAAAACACCATGTGTGCCATCACCCTGAGGGGAGGAGATTTGCCTAATTACATTCCGTTACTAGCATGGTGTACCTAATAAAGTGGCCGGTGA
Source organism: Engystomops pustulosus (assembly GCA_019512145.1). Taxonomy (NCBI): domain Eukaryota; kingdom Metazoa; phylum Chordata; class Amphibia; order Anura; family Leptodactylidae; genus Engystomops; species Engystomops pustulosus. Next base: position 25,280 of record WNYA01000624.1, read on the forward strand.
GTGTATGTATGTATAGATGTTTGTGTATGTATGTTTAGAATTGTGTGTATGTATGTATGTATGTATGTATGTGTGTATAGATGTGTGTGTATATTTGCTCTATATACTGTTTATATATGTGTATTTGCTGTATGTATACTCAGAATGTGTGTAAATGTTGTATATACTGTATGTTTGTGAATATATATTTTTATGCAGTATTGGTGATATTTATCAGGGCTGCTGCGCAATGTCAATTTTAGTTTTATGCTACATGGCAGCACGATTTATGCATTTAATACTATATGGCGACACGCTGTATGCATTTTACACTATATGGCGACACGCTGTATGCATTTTACACTACATGGTGGTACGCTGTATGCATTTTACACTACATGGTGGTACGCTGTATGCATTTATTATACATGGCAGCACGCTGTACGCATTTTATACTACATGGCAGCACGCTGTATGCATTTTATACTACATGGCGGCACGCTATATTACATATATGGGGGGGGGGGGCGTCGTTCTATGGCTTGTCTCAGGCAGCAGAAAGGCTTGGTACATCCCTGATCCTATACACTGCAATGCAACTGTATTACATTGCATATTTTTCAAGCCATGTAATGCTATGCAGTAAATCTGCAGGTAACACAGAATGGGGCACATTTACCAAGGGCTGTGTGCCAGTTTTCTGTTGGACTTTGCGCATTCTTTTATGTGCAAACTGCTTTCACAGGTATTTCAGTAGTGTCACTTTCCAGTGCTCAGTTAGACCATGCGCCAGATTGGTATGTTATGGTTATGGTTATGGTATGTGTTAAAGAACTTTTATGGCAATGATCCAAAGAAATAAAGATTATGTGTACCTGATTATTGCCCTATTCAAGGGTGAAGTTCTGATTTATCACTACTTGTGACTTGCTGCCTATTGCTGCATACATGAATTAATGCTTTAAATACATTTATTTTTTGACCTATCTATTGTAGTGTCACCTGTGTGAATACAGACGTTTAAGGGAAGACCCTATGAATACCACTATTGAGAAGCTATAATCTGTTTCTGTGGTTGGTTATGGCAAAAAACACAGGGGAGACATTTATATAAAAACACTGCAAACTGCACTAGGTGCAGTTTACCTGTGGAGTGTGCAGGGTGTGCCAGATTCATGCATTGTGGCAACGGCTGGTTTTAGTAGGCCCCTGGTTGAAAGAGCCTCAGTTGGCCACCATGGCGGCATTAAAAATTCCGAAACAAAAACAGTTTCCTGTTCCTTAAAATTCCCTAGTTTATCATGCCAAATAGCTCATGGTCGTTTTACATAAAGCCCCCTCACCCCTATGGATTCATTAAATAAAGCCCCCCTCATCCCCATGGACAACCTTATGTGGGCCCTGCCAGTTGCTATGGGCCCCGGCTTTTGCCCAGGTATGTCCAGTGCTGGCACCAGCCCTGATTCTGGCGAATTTTCTTCATGAATCTGGTGCACAAAAGTGAAAAGTCAGACAAAAACTGCTGCAGGGGCTTTAATAAATGTGGGCCAGAATGTGTTACCCATTGACATCTCCTGCTTGATGATAATACATTTTCTGTCCTGCTAACAATGTGGTCATACGTTAGCACTTTCATTCCATTTAGAAACTTTATCAAAGCACACAGGGGCATGCCATGGCCTATCGCATATGCGTTTGGTAACCAGCACCTGTTGTCTTGCATTTAGATAATACATGCCACCAGGTGCTGGTTTTCTAAACAGGATCAAAGTGTGCAGAGGTATGCCTCAACCGATCGCATATGCATTTTTATGCTAACAAATGCGATTGATAACAAGCGCCGGTGTCTTGTTTCCCCTAAATCCCTTCCTCATCCAATCCCTTCCCTTCCTTGGTTGAACTTGATGGACATGTGTCTATTTTCAACCGTATAAACTATGATGATACTATGACAAGACACCGGGGTGCTGGTTGCTGATCGCATACATTTGCATAGAAAGCATATGCGTTTGGCTATGGCACACCCCCATGCTCTTTGATTCCGTGTGTAAACAAAGTCAAAGTGCTAACCTTAGGGTGCTGTCAAACAATAGAGTTTTGAAACTGAATCAAAATGCACAGGGGCGGGCCACGGCCACAAAAGCATGCGTCCGGCAATCAGCACCGGGTGTCTTTTATTGTCTAAATGCAAGACACCGGATGCTGATTGCTTGCGTTTACATACAACCCCGTTTCACAACGGAATCATAATACTATTGTGCACCCTTAGACATCTTTTTGTCTTTCAAATTTTGAACATTTGCAAGTAACAAAACTGTTTTTCTTAATAGCAAAGCCACCTTTGATAGGCTTATTGAAAATATGTGAGTATTGACAAAGTAGGAAAAGGAGCGTCTATTTTCTTTAAGTCAGTCTGATTTTGCTCTTTGTTCCTGACTGAATAAAAGGTGCTATTTAATGTTTTATGGCATTATTTTCAAGTTTATATCCTACATTTTTTTCAAGTTTTTATTTTGTTATTTTGCTGTCCCGTGTTTTTTTTCTATCAAACGAAATAATGTAGTAAGTGGTGAGTAATACGTCCTAGTTAGTTTTGGAGATTGGTTACACAGTGTTTCTTATATTTAAGAGGGAAAATAAAGTTGACCACAAATGTTTGTCTAAAAAGTACTTCTACATATACAGCTGTAGACAAAAACTGTGCAACATTTTTAATGGTTTTCTTAAGGAATCATTCTTATTCTTCAATCTGGTGACGGTAAGAATAAATTATCCACACATTGTATACAAAGTTGACTGTCATTATTCATAACATTTAGACAGCATTAAATTGATACAGATTGTTTTTCATATATGCACTAAAAAAGTCAAAGAGAAAATGCATGGTCTTTTATTTCTTAAATTCTTTTTTTTATTTTAATGTTTAGGGAAAATAACACAAATTGCCCCAAACCCCCTCCCACCCAAAAATAAGTAAATAAAAACATTTAGAACCAATTTACACTTTGCAAATACATTAATATCTAACATACAGCGGAAAAATAATATGAAAACAAAAGAAAAAGATAACAGACACCAGCTTAATCCCCCCCACCCCTTACCCATGCCTTAAATACAAATCCCAGCCTTTCATCTTCAAATGAACATGACATTTAGGAATTAAAACCGAAAAACACAGTGAGAAATAAAATGTGTCCCCAATAACTCCAAGTTGGCATTGGCATGAAAATTATTTTTTTGTTAATTTTCTTTTAAAAATTTTTTTATCGTTTTTTTTTCATATTTAAGACATTTTGTACAAAAACTGTAGACTATTTTAAAGTTTTCTTCGGCTTTTCTCCAGTGTGATTTTTTTAAAGTTCATTTTATGTTAAAACAGTATTTGTAGCTTTTTTTTTTCAATGCGGGGAGTAACTGCTGGATGCTTGTTCAAAAGGCAGTTGATGAAAATTATTGCAGTGCAGTATATGGGATGGCTCTCAAAAAGTAAGAGATTTTATTTAGAAGAAATAAAACAGTGGCTTGCTTGCATTTAGCATGCACATATTCATTGCAACAATCATTTTTTTTCTGGTACATTAAATCATAGTTTAAAGAATATGATTCTGTTCATTAGAGGAAGTAACATGTCACATTTCTCTTAGTAAATTAGTTCATGAAGTTGGTCTCCTGGTTTCAAATTTTTAAATTGACTACCTAGCATGTACGTTACTATTCATATTCTATGATAACAAGCGGATTTTATCTACCAGCATACTTACAAACAGTTCTACAGTCCCAAGATGAGCATTTTAAAACCGGAAAGGCATATTATTCTGGAGGATGGACGCACTCCAGATTTTACTCTATCCTCTCATATTTTATTAATACGTATAGAAAGCCAGCACAGGTTTGTTGGCTCTAAGCCCAAGTTCACACATTGGGGCACTTTTACTTACAAGGTCACTCCAGTTCACTAAAAGTGCATTGTCCGTCTATATTGCTACTCACGGAGATTCTCTAAGATCGTGCGCCAGAAATCATGAATGTGTCACTTCCCTGCACAGGTGCAACAGAGTTCACCATCTTTTTTGTGGTACACCTTTAACATAGGGCGTGTGACACAATTTGAAATTTAAATACGGTGTTCGGTCCGAATCAGTTGGACCGTCAGACGGCACTTCCCCTGATTTGTGTTGCATGGAAGCCAGCGCAGCTCAGCCAAAAAAGGATTACGTTTGACACAATCGAAGTGCAGACACGTCTTAAGTACCTGTGCAAGCCCTTTTAGCCTTGAAAAAACATGCACAGTTTCACCCTTAGTAAATGAGCCCCACTGTGTTTCACTTGCTTACTCAACACAACTGAAAGGGGCTTGGCCAAATGACACATGTCTTTTCACTACAAGACATTGATACCAATTGATAATAAGCAACATGAGTTTTGCATTTTAGTGGAAAAGCATTGGGACAAGCCCCTCCCTATTCAGTTTGAATTGCATTTTAAAAAGCAATTGAAATGTAACCTGTGAATGTGGCCTAACAGTGCTTCAATGTTAGCACCCACTGCAGGTGTTTAATACTGTAGTAATATCAAGTACATCAGTAAAAAAGTATTGCAGTATTGTGTAGAAGGAAAACATATCACTTGCATCCACAAAGGGAAATGAACTATATTTTTTGGTGCTCAAGAAAATATACATTTTCAATCCATCAAAATAATGTTGTTTAGCATATTTTGTTTTTGTATTACGGTAATTGTCTTTATCCTTTAATAAAATATGGTCATATTAGCAAAAAGTTAATTTGAACATCAGAAAGTGTTGGCACGCACTTAATATGTGGGGAATTATGAATTGTTGAAGAATGGTGGCAGGCTATGAGACTCCATTGTAATTAGGGACTATTTTTTTTATCTACCAATGCACATGCAGTGGCCCATGATAAATATGAAGATGATATTTTATAAATGTGTTTCAGTGTATGTGATCTCAAAGGATTGGTAGACCAAATTACTATGGTCAGCTTTGAACCCCATTCACAAGTTGTACTTTGGCAAAATCTAACTCCCATTGATTTCAATGTTGGGTAAAGGCAGGCTTTGTTGTTCTCCTGCAAATGGATAAAAATATCAACAATCAGATCTCAAACCACATTTTGGCTTACCTGTGTCCAGAGCTCAAAATGGTTAGGGCAATTTTGTGTTCACAAAATGGGGGTTGGATTTTTAAGAGGTTTTCTGCCTCAAAATCTGATCCAAAAGCCTCCATGTAAACATACATTTGAGTTTTAGATATTATCCTGAACTTTGATGGAGTTTTCCCACTTTAGAAAATAGGATTTGACATTAATTTCTAATTAATGGATAGGGATAGATTTTGAAAATGTTAGTGGGTAAAGGACCTTAGATGACACCCACACCATGATCTACAGCAAATGAATAGTATGTATTTCTAAAGATGCTACCTGAAATATGTTGGTAGCAAGCTATCCAGTTCACACTGGTAAAGAAATCAAACCATAGATGTCCATATGTCCACTTTCCCTCCCCAGGACATATCTGATATGTCCTCACAGGATGGTACATTAGTGGCCAAAGGCCCTGAATGGCTGATAGGTGACAGCTTGTGGTATGGGGATGAGCAGGACATGTCCCTCTCAACTCCTGGGGAAATATAACAGTTAAGTTGATTTTATGGGGATGTGAAAGAAGCCATTTTTAGCTGAAATTTAGTTAATAGGGCTCTATGGGAACCTGTTTCTATCTGTATTTGTGAAAAATGTCACAGATTCCCCTTTTAGGGATTGCGAGGCAGAAAAAACTAAGTCACTGCTTTTTGCAATATAATGTCAAAATCTTACACAGCTTAAACTGTCCCATCATACACTAGGCTTCAGAAAAGCTGATAAGTGATGACTTTGGTCACTGAGATGTCAATTACAGCAAAGGGAGTTGGGGGAGCTTGTTGTTTTTAGCTGGCAACAGGTTCCAATAGCCTATGCTATGTTGATTTTAAAAATGAGTTTGTCAGCATTCTGAATCATTTCAGTATTCTATTCATTTCAGTAGCCTGTGAGCCTGCGTCTCAGTCTCCTCATGCATTCTTCCTCTACTCCGCACCATCCCCCTCCTCCCCCTGCCTGCTCAAAGCTGGAGAGAAGTATGAGACAGGTACACAGGCTGCTGCAGCTTCCCCCTTTCGACCACAGACTCACCACATGCTACTGGCAGGTAGACAGGTAATGTGAAATAAAGCTTTAAGGGTGCGGTCACACAACGCGTTTACCGCATGCGTTTAAAAACGCATTGCTACAGCTGAAGGGAGATTTGCCTAATTTAACAGCTGTTAACACCTGTGTTTACAAAACCCATGCGTTAACTGCGACATTAACGCATGTGTTAACAATGTGTTAACAACCGCATGCGTTAACCGCGATGTTAACACATGCGTTAACACTTGCATTTTGTAAACGCAAGCGTTAACAGCTGTTTAATTAGGCAAATCTCCCTTCAGCTGTAGCTATGCGTTTTTAAACGCATGCGGTAAACGCGACGTGTGCCCGCACACTAAAAAGTACTGATTAGCTGAATAGATTCAGTACAGGTGGTCCCCTACTTACACCTGACTTACAGACGACCCCTAGTTACAAACGGACCTCTGGATATTCTTGAATTACTGTACTTTATCCTTAGGTTACAATAAATAGCTATAATAGTTATCAAAGGTTTCTGCAATTAAGATTTATTGTTAAACCTGGTTCTTATTACAATCCAACATTTTTAAAACCCAATTGTCACAGAGACCAAAAAAAATCTGTCTGAGGTTACAATAATAAAATATGCAGTTCCAATTTACATAGAAATTCAACTTAAGAACAAACCTACAGAACCTATCTTGCACGTAACCCGGGACTGCCTGTACTAGCATGGGCTATTGAAACCCGTCGCCAGCTAAAAATGACAATCCTTGGGAGAGAGTTACTTTCAATTATTAAGTTTCTGCTTCTGTGACATTTTACAAGGAATGTACATCTCACTTCAAAGTTGATTTTCTGTGTAATACCATCACGCTGGGCCATGAAAGAAACATGATTTGGAAGGTGTGAACCTGCTTGAGAACATACTGCCAGTGGTTTATTAGGTACATTTCTGAGGATAGGTTTTTAATAAAACGTAATTGTTGAGCACAATTAAACATCTTCGATTAAAAACCCACCGTAGTCATAATATTAAAATTGTGTGAAATGTTCAGATATCAGGCATTTGCAGAGTAGTTTAAGAGTCCAGTAGGTTGGTTGTCCCTATTTCAAAAAAGTGATCAGTTGAAATTTCACTACTACTAAGTCAGAAGAAGCTTCCTTTCAAGAAAGTGCATAAAAAGTAGTGAAAGTTGTGTGACATCATATTAGAATATGAAAACGGAAAAAATGGGGTGAATATGCAGATATGCTACATCCAGATAGGTAAAGTTAGAGTTTTATCGATAAGGTAAGTAGGGCAACACGTTTCGACGCCGAATTGGCATCTTCATTAGGCCAAAAATGCATAGCAACTTTTATTTTTTTTATTTTTTTTTTTTTTCATTTGCTCACGTTACTTTTACGGGATTAGATTCCAGCCTGGGGTTAGACACTGCAACAACATTTCCTTGTATCTGCTATTACCATAGATGTGCACAGAATAAGGGGTCAAGCTCAGTAATCTCTCAAAATTTTTCTACTTTTACTATATCATATTAGAATATTGTTTATATTGCAAAAAATATATAGTTTTGTGATGTCATTTTTTTTTTAACTTTATTAAGGCAAATTAATACATGTTTTTTTTTATGTCATTCATTCAATACCTTACTTATCAAGTTTTGAATAGTAGTCTAGTCCAGTCTACCTATCAACTGTTCATTGCTACAATGCACTGTATTTGGTACAACTCAGTGGGGCACATTTATTTACCTGGTCCGGAGGAGATCCCGAAAGTGCATTGTCCGACGACAATGCACTGTGCCGCAATTCAATAAGATTGTGCGCCTGATTTTCTGAATGTGTCGCTTCCCTGATCAGGAGTTTACCATCTTCCTCCCGGTATATGTAAGTGCATGGCTTGCGACACAATTTTGAAGTTAAATCCCGCGGTTTGTCTGAATCCGTTGGATCGTCCGATAGCACGCCCCCCCCCCCCCGGATTTCTGTCGCATGAAAGCCGACGCGATTGAGACTAAATCCGATCGCATGCGACACAATTGGCTGCTAAATACCTGTCCCAGTGGAAATGCGGCCGCAGGACCCTTAGTAAACAAGCCCCAGTATCTCCCTGGATCACACAATGTATAGTCACAGATAAATAAGGTCTAAGTGTCTAAGCTTTCCTTAAAAAAATTTCTAGAATGCACATATAATATCAATTTTCAGAAATGTTAATGTAATGTATTGTTTTGGAGCTAAATATTTTACTAGTAATTTATATGTCCAATTCTTGCTAAATGAAGCTGCTCTAATGAATGTAGTACTGTGCCATGCAGAGAAGAGGAAGAGTGAAGAAATCCTGCAATACCTTTTTGAGGCTGACTGAGTATATACTCAAATATACTCAGCCTCAAAAAGGTATCACCTGATTTCTTCAGTCTTCTTCTAATGAATGTTTTGCAGCTATAGGTACTATAAAGTAAAAACATTGGGGGTCATTTACTAAGCTCCCGATTCGCGGTTTCCTGGCGTGTTACCCAAATATTTCCGATTTGCGCCGATTTCCCCCGAATTGCCCCGTGATTTTGGCGCACGTGATCGGATTGTGGCGCATCAGCGCTGGCATGCACACGACGGGCGTGGCCGAACGAAAACCCGACAGATTCGGAGCTTGCACTTACCTTCACTAGGAATAAGCCGGTGAACTTGAGTGCGTTCCGATGCTCTTCAGCGCAGCAGCGCCACCTGGTGGACGTCGGAGGAACTGCCTTAATGAATCCCGTCCGGACCCGAATCCACCGCAGAGAACATGCCGCTGGATCGCGAATGGACCGGGTAAGTAAATCTGCCCCATTGTGTTTACTTTTTGAATCCACCCCACACACAGCAACACTCCCAACTCTGTTATACACACACAGCAACAGACCTTGCACTGCCATACACACACACACACTCTCAAAAGTCTTCTTCTCTGGTCCCAGCTGGCAGCATGGGAGACCTTGCAGTGATGCAGCAAGCATGATCAGTCACATGCTTCTTAAATCACTCAATGTCCTGCAGAAACACTTGTCAGGATGACAAGGAGAGGGAGAGCAGTGTAGAGACTCTACTATCTAACTGTTGGTTGAAATGCTTCACCAGCACTTCACCTGATATCCATTAAAGCGGTCAAGAGAGTCTGTCAGTGCTGTATCCTCCTGATCTTTGGACTATAAGATACAGGCATATTTTAGCAAGAGATTTTCTTGCTAAAAAGTGTGTCTTACATTCCAAAAAATATGGTATGCCCTTTCATTCATATATTAAAACTTTTGTTCTAAACAACTGTAGACAAAAGACATATGGGGGCATGAGTATACAGAATTAATTGATATCCAGTAAATAGGATTTCGCAATATAGATAATAACAATATGATTGCTTTTGTTGTTTTCCCTTTTCTTCCTTTAATTAACAAGGTAACATAGGAATTTTCTGGGTAAATAAGGCCCAAAAATAATGTATTGCATTAATGCAGGATTCTTATCTTTGTTTCCTGTGTGCTGTTGTTAAAATAAATAATTTATAAACTATATCTTTATTAACTATCACTGTTAGTGAATTCTTGTGGTTTTCTATAAAGCGGTTGTAATCTCATTCTTATTTGCCTTTCATCCATTAATACTTTTCAAGTTTAAATCACTACTAATGCTAGTACCATTAAAAGTGTTAATGACATGTTGAATTTTGGTCCCTTATTTACTATCTTATCCTGCATCTTATAAGTATACAATCCAACACCCTGTTGGGTCTTGGCATTGTTGCATCATCTTTATGCTGAGGATGAGAGAATACAACTTGATTTATAAGATAATCCAGCAACACAAAGACACATAAGAGTGAAGGAACTGAAGTTTATAAGATGTAGAAGGTAGTAGACCAGGTTTCATTTGCTTACTGCTGCTGACAGGTTCCCTTTAAAAGATCTGTTTATAACTGCTAATGTTATTTGGATCTGTACTAAATAGGGCAGAAAATAACAGCATTTTTGTGTTTATTTTGTCCATTCCCAAAACATCAGCTACTCATGAAAGAACTTAACACAATATATTGTGTATGAATGTATGTAGCAGTTTTTAACACCACTTACAGTGCTGTGATAACTTTTTGTGCTGTGTTATTTTATACAAAAGGCAAACAAACATGTAAGTTAATATTCTCTGCCACGGCTATGTTAATTGGTCAAATTATGTCTGGCTAAATCTGTTTGTGACGTGGGACATAATGCATTGGTTATTGTATTTTACTTTTCAGGTTAGTGCCAACCATGTTTTTGGTGGCATTTAAATATTGTAAATGTAGGGCAAATCATCCAAAGATTGCTGTAAAGTTACTGACAAAATATAGTTTACCCAGTCTTACCTTAAATACAGCCTGGAAATGCTAACATTCCTGGGCACTTCCTGGTTGTGACATCAGCTAAGGGCACTGAGGGCTTTCATATAAATCAGGACAGCATGTTTGTAATATGACAAGCTAAAGAATGTGATGAGTCACAAGCTTGTGACATCACTCAAGGTCCTGTGCAAGAGCACTAAGGCCTTTCACATGAATCAGGATAGCATGTTTGTAACTGGACAACCTGAAGCATGATCAGCTCAAGATCCTATTTTCTTGTGCTCGTCTCCTACGGCCCCTCCAAAAAAGCCTTTTCTTGTTTCCAGCTGTCCTTTATGGATTCCCATGGTTACCAGGAAGCATGGCTAATGGAGATTAGCCTGGGGGACAAATTAAAACATTTGCTAGCAGCTAAACACCTGCAGAAAGCCAATTAGAGTAAAATAGAGAATTGATTACCTTTGGGCAAAAGTTTATATACCTTTCAATTAAACTTTAATAGTAAGTGAAAAAGTACAAACGTAAAACGGTCTAATGAAGCAGTTCTGTGTTAATAGTGGTGGGCAATCCCATATTTCAGGCTTCCTTTCAGTGTTGTTTTTGTAATAAACTTCATAATAAAATTTAGCTTACTTTGTAAAGAAACAGGCAATGTTCTTTTTTGTAGAGACCCATATTCTACATTAGTTTCCAGTAGCCAACTATGAGATTACATCGATGACCTGCGTTTGTCTACAATCTCTGAGCAGTAAAGATTAACCCTTCACTTTCAGCTTTAGGTTTGAAAATCATGGTCATCGCATACTACAGCCAGGGACAGAACAAAACGGGTTAACACTCACTGCTCAGAGCTGTGTAAACAAACGGAGAGGACAAAGAGTCCTGTCTTCAATCTGGAAGAAAGACTGACCTTGACCAATAAAACCATAAAAATGGGCATTTTGCAGCCTGTTTTATTGCGAACTACACAGAATTTCTTAACCCCTTCTCAACTGCCATATGGCTATATAAATACTATTTGCACATGCCCCTTAATTAACATCATGAAATCGGCCATCTTTAAACAGTTTTATCTCCTGAACCCTAGCACCGAGAAACACAACAGAACTCCTGTTGTGTTAAGCATTCATACTCAATACTTATATTAAATGGGAGACTCTCCTGTTTAGTATGACACCAGAATTTCTAGGCTGTTTCTAGGTTCAAAGGTTCCTGTTCAAGGCCTGTCAGGTTACAGCAGAATGTAGAAGTAGCTGCAGGAAAGACTTTCACTTTTACTTTGCAGAAGTACATGCACCATCTGCATCTGTAGCTAAACCCGGGAAAGGGTTGTAGAATGATGCTGTACATATTTATAACATATTTTGGTAAAAGTTCATTCAGTTTTACTACCTATTAAAAAACTTTAATTGGAAAAATGACAAAAAACATTTGTAGTCAGTTATTGGCAAATTTTATAAAGAAAAAAAAATTTAATTAATAAAACTATCCTATTAGGTTAAAGTCTCATATGTAATGAAAAAAACAAAGTAAAAATTGTTTTGATATGTAAAGCTTTTCCGAAGATCGTCATTTAAAAAAAGTGATAGCAGAACGTCAAAAATTTACCTGAACATTCAGGCACCAATCACCATCAGTCAGAAAGGGGTTAATGAAGTATATTAAAAAAAATGTTCACAACACTTTCCCACGCACGACATTAAAAATTAAATCAAATGGCAATTATGCCTTAAAGCAATAATAACTGTATTTACCATCTCCAACTGTAATCAAAGATGAATTATACAGATCCATTTCAGACACAAGTACTGTATTGGCCAAATTATGGGTCAAATTATCTAGACAGACAGCATTTTTTTAAGCTAAGTCTAGGTTATTAGACCTGTGGTTATTGCAGGACTTAAAACAGGCACCTAAACGTGTCTGTATTACATTTTTTGAAACAGTCCTTTAGTATTATAATCATCATTTCATAGAATATCTACATATTTCCCATTATATTTTATCTCTTTATGCTCCATTCTTGGTTCTGTCTTACATGTAAGTTTTCTACATTCCTACATATAATTTACTTAAAATATATATCAAATTAAACCTGTCAACACTAGACCTTAATTAAGACATTACATTAATATGGGTGCTGCCACAATTCAGGTGCTGTTTTTGATTTGGAAAACTGACCTTGTACTTTATGTAACAAACCCCATTAATAAGTAGACACATGGAAAAAAGATGTCAGATCCTATGTAAGGTATTTAGTATTAGTTTAATTGTCAACTAAATAATATTGACAATAGTTAACATTTTACTAGCCACAGTGGGGAGGATTCAGAAAACTGCAGATGAAACCTCATGAATCTCCCCATCCCCACCAGTTTCCGGCTTCTCCAACCCGCACGCCACTTTGGGAGTGGGGCAGGTGAAGACTATAGTAAAAAACTCTGCAAGTTCCTATCCGGTCTACAGGTCAAAAGTGTGCGACCGTATCCCTAAGAGCCTGGAGCCTCTGAGTGAATTTAGGCGGTGGAGTGCCAGCAGAGGGAGTTTTTATGCAGCTTTTCTAAATTCCATTCTTAATGAATTCCCCCCAGTTAGTTTACTCATCTCATGTATCTCTTATCCTGGCTTCCTGTCAAACTGTCCTATAACTTAACTAACTATTACATAATAGGTGTACAGCTATGATTTCAATAGTAGCAGGTAAGATATTTTATACTGATTGAGAACACTTCTCAACTATGCTTTCATGTAGAAAAGTTCCAGTAATTGGAAATTGAGTGGTCTACTTCCTTGCTCTGTGTAATATCCGCTAAGGACGGATGTGTGGGTGCCATCTGTTGAAACTCCTCCATTTTAATATCAAAGAGCTATTTTGATATCAATTTTTAGCCCTAAATGAAGAATGTGTTTTCTTCTAGGGAACTTAATTATTTCAATATGCTTTCTCTATATATACATGCATACTGGTACATACTTTTTAATGTGATAGTAGTTTGTTCTTTTTAGTTGCAGAACTCCAATAATAAAATGCAGACACTGCCGGGAGGAGCACAACAACTTACTGGATGTATGTATGCATTGAACTAATACCATGCTGTTAATTCTCATGTTGCTTTAAAATATTTCTAAATATCTGGAAAGCAAGTGAGACTATAGAATTGCCATAAACATCCATTATGCAATTATAAATTAGGTTCATATTCAGTGGCGTGCTTATGTCAAAGGTAGATCATGGGCCATTTGGTAGGGCAATCTAGACATTTCATTTGGTCATTAGTAATTAAACATTGTAACAGTTTTCAATGGATGGGGCACAACATTACCAACATTGAAAAAATGTTTTACCACTTATGCTAGGAATTTAATTGTGATATAATGTAAAATAAATCCCTATAAAAATGCACTACTAATATTCTAATGTACAAAGTCTCCCCGTCTTTATATATGAAAGAGGTCAGTATAGTGAATCTGACTCTCACCTTTAAGCAATATATATATATACAAGTATTATACAGTAAACATAAAAGTCTTAGGTGGCATATTGATTTTTTTATAGTCTCTCTAATTTCATTTATTTCGGTGGAAATTATATGGGAATTCAAGGTCTGACAAAGAATAGAGATATCCTATTTACCTGCATCTTTATTCAGCCTACAATAGCCCAGTAAATAAATTTTGCTTACAGATTGGTAGACAAAATACTGTAAAATAAAGGGGTTTTCTAGCCAGGTAAAATGTTTGAAAAGGAGTATGACTAGCAAAAAAATATGACCTGATTGTTCTCCTGCAGTTTTTTTTCTGAGGCTTGTTTCTCCTGTAGTTTCTCCTTCATGTATAAGATCTTAAAATATGACCACTGTAGACACTTATGTCTCTCAATATGGGGACTTTATTGCTGAAGCCAAATGTCCGGATACTAGCAGATGGTTAGAAAATATTGAAATATGAATAAATATGGCAGTGGTGGCGAACCTATGGCACGGGTGCCAGAGGTGGCACTCAGAGCCCACTATATGGGCACCCAGGCCATCACCCCAGGGCAGGGTTCGCCAGACAGGACTCAACTTCTCTTGCAGTCCCAGGCAGCCCAGGACCCTAAAAGGAAACTACAATGATAATCCAAACTACTTCTCGTTCTTTCTATCGTATTGATGTCCTCAGGTGCCTGTACAATTTAAACCTGTGACACAGCAGGGAGTAATAAGTTACTGCTTAAATTGTCACATTGGCACTTTGCAAAAAAAATGTGGGTTTTGGTTGTAGTTTGGGCACTCGGCGTCTAAAAGGTTTGCCATCACTGAAATATGGTAATGGTTTCTTTTATTATTGTACATTAATCTGAATCACCTTTTGTAAAAGCTTTTGTACTTTTACTTATTGTAAGACAATTTATGAACATTAAGTATAGGCATAATGTTTGTTGGGGCTGTTTGCAACATGTGTTTATCAGCCGAACACATGTCTGAGATATATACCACTAAATGCCTCTGTATGAGATAAAAAGTTTATTAACATATGGTAAACCGTTCAAATGTTAAAGGACTTACCTGGTGTACAGGGTTATAATAAAAGTAGTTCTGAAAAGAAGGATTACTGAGGAGCTTGTAATTAGGACTAGTCTACCATCAGAAAATCCAATGGTAGAAGTACTTTAATGAAGAGGAAACAATTTACGGTAGACATATATTGATAGTTTTTGTGCACATCAGACAGAGGTTAAAATTTTAGGAATAATGTAGTGTTGGCCTTGTTTTAGAATGTTTATTTCCAGTTATCCTTTTCATTTAGATATGCGTTGTAGGTTTTTTAAACCTATGCAATTCTAATAAACAAATTCTATCATCACAACAAATTATTTTTCTGCTGATAAACATTGATAGATATGGACTTTTGAGTTATGACTCTCCATTTTAGAAAAATATTTGTGCCAAGATCTTAAATAAGAAGCCACAAAAACGTCAACATTTTTTTTTTCATTCAACTATGTAAATAACAATATATAGTGCTTTGATCGTTTTGTAATGGTGGGTCTTGTGATACTACATAGTATACCTTATTGTCATTTATTATTTGCAGATATAAAATAAATAGTTATCAAAAGTTAAGAAATGTGTATGTTACATACACTGTATATGAGGTTACTTAACCAAAAGGCGGTAGTAAATACATTTTACTGTAGAATTGTATATTTGAGGCCTCATTTTGTTCGTACTCATATTCAACTGTCCAAATTCTAGATGTAACATCTCCATAGTTCTAATTAAATAAACTTACAGTACCTTCAGGAACAATTCAGTAGAACCACACAGACTCCATGTGTTACAGTCTGAACACAGACAACTGAATATGATTACATATATGTCCAGATGAGTTAAGTCTCAATAAGAATGAAAGCGCCAAGAACTGTATTTTAATATGCAAATCCAACTTGTAAACTGTAAAAGAAAACTTCACAACAAATTCCATTATACTAGTCATTATAAATGGATTCTTTAACCTTCAATAACATAACATAACAAAAAAAATCAAACCTTTGCCCTCACACAAGACTCTTTTAACTCTTGGGAACATCCAATAACATTAACTGTATCTGTGGATATCATAGAATGTACAATAGGTAGATATTTAAGATGTCTAAATAAAACAACATGAGAATAGGCCAATAGACTTGAACAGGATATATTAAAACAGGAAAAAAGAAATTATTCATGTGGACCATAAATTAAATATATATGGTATAAGCAATTCAATGCATTTAAATCAACACTCCAGTCCAAGCTTGTTCATTGAATAATACATGGTGCAGGGCCTGAAGGGAGGAGCATGACTCATTTTCATTGTATACCTATAACTTTGCTAGAGCCTAGAGTCATGCTTTTCCCTTCACATAATTCAATAAATTAGCTGTGACTGGAAAGTCGCATTAATCATAGTTTTGTTATAGTGCAGCATGTAGAATTTAATAGAAGTACCAGGATAGTCTTGCTCTTTGAAGAATATCTTCTACAGTCTTCTATAGAAATATGTGAATCACCTCTCTTTGAGTGAGATCAGTGTGGCCCACTGGAAATTACAAAACCACTGTGAGTTAATACACTTTTGCCAGCTTTTCTAAAAAAACACATGCTTTACAGTGGTTATAACTCATGTTCACTTCATTGGATGGTTCAACTTGAGCCATGCATAATATTAAATTAATAGTGAAATATTAAGACCAGAAGAAAACTTGAAATAAGACTGTGGAAACCGAGAACAAAAAGCTTCCATACAGAAAGTCTGCAGGAGTAGGAACAGTACATAAAATTATATTTTTCATGTTGACAAACGTGTTTTGCGACAAAAAAAAATTGACAAATGAAGATGATGGTTTTCTGTTTGCTGTTCATAGACAATTCAAAGCAGCATATTTGCTCCACATAAAAAAAAGAAGTTCCACAAAAGATATGAAAATTAGATTTGTTGTTCTTGATATGGCACAATTAGTTTGCCCCAAAATAGATCTAGTTTCACCTTTATGCATAGACCCCATAGCTTCATAAGCATGTCTTCTACGTCCCTAAACCGATGAAAAACCAATTCATATGAAATACTCTAGTATAATATATCACTAACATTCAAGTTTTTTAGGCATGGCTCCTTATTGTAACTTCTTGAGACAGTGCTATGTGGAGGGATAGCCTCACAGTTTTAATATTGTTTATAAAAATTCTATTTCCTCTGTAGTTTTGGCACTGCTCATGTCCCTGAGCCAGTGGGGGTCATTTATTAAACTGGGCAATGCAGAAACAGAAATAGGCCTATATATGTCATAGCATGTATACAAATTTCACATTGCTATACTGTTCAGTACAAAACCTTCCAGCTACTCTCAATGATATCTGTGTGCCTTTGGGACATCAGTTTTCTGGCACATTCTTCAAAGCCATGTGCCCTGAGAAGCCATGCCCACCTTTAAATTAAAAGGTAAAAGGCGCACCAATTGCAAAATAGAGAATAAACATATTTACAATAATAAATCTGTTGCACTTTTTTTCCAACATTTTTTCTTTTTTGCATCACATTACTGGCATAGATTTAATAAATGGCCCCCAGTATATTAGTCACTTGGCACTTCATTTGTGTGTGAATACATGTATTTTAGTGTATATTCAAATGTACCTAACTATTAGTTGAATTCTAGAGAAATTAGGGAGCAAAGAAACCAAAATAACAGCCAATATTCTTAGTTCACGTGACAGCCATCATTTGAAAAAGGCATGTGTTTTGTGGGCCTATGCTTCCCTGTGCAAATTAAACATGAATATGGTAATTTTCTGTTTATAATTCACACAACACAATACAACATTTATGTTTTTGGCAGGGAGTTCTCACAGAAAGTTCATAGAATTGTTGCGTAACAGGCATAATTTTTGGCACTTGGGTCCATCAGATTGATTTCCAATTATGATTTAAATATAGTTAGATTTTTAGTAAGAAATAGTATTGATCATTTACAATACTGAATATTGGCTTGTACATTTAATACTTTTCTAAATTCTTTAAATAGGAAACTTCTATCAAATGGGTGAATAGTAAGTTAAAAAGTGCAGTATTTTTTTTCTTCATAATTCCATTATGTGACAGTGCTCTAGTCCAGAACCATTTAGGTTTTTCTTTTAACTTTGCAATTTATCTTTCTTTGAGAAATGTGTTTGGCTCAATTTCCCCAAATCCATTCCTAAATATGTATTTAGCCATAGTGCTCAATAGGAGCAGTCAGGTGCAGCTCAAGTTAGCAATTGGAGATATTCTTCTCTACAGAGATGTCTGCATGCATGTACAAACTTTTCTGTGCCTTTATAGCCTCACAATATACAGCAAAATTAAGTTAAAACTGCATAAGAGAGAAACAATTACTGGAATATCATTCTAACCATGTACTGAACTTTTTGCTGTTACCTTAATTAGCTTAGTCTCAAGAAAAAAAGTTTCTTCATTATAACATCCAAAATGACCCACAGTACCCAGCTATAATAAATTTCCAGGCAAAAGAAAAAAATAAGAAATTTGGTGAAAAAAATGTGTGACAAAAAGTGCAATTCTCATCCCCCCTCTTTGCGTGCTTCAACTTTAGCTTCTTTCTCTGGGCCAAACAGCAAACTGTGAAGCAAGAGGGGGTGAGAGACTTAGGTGAAGCTTGTGTCCTGTGGAAGGAAGGGTGTGCACAGCTTAGGGTGAAGGGTAATGAAGATGCTTCAGTTGACATAGTACATCCAGTAAACCAAGTTAAAAAATCCAAAAGTGATGGGGAAAATTATTCTGGACCATTTGTCGATGGTACTGACATCTGTAAGGTCTGGAATCTTAAGCTTTAACTTAGAGGAACGTCGCCGAAGGCGGCAGTTGGCACGTCCACGTGTGGCTGTTAGGGGAACATGACGGTCCAGAGGAGTGTGGCCAAAACTGTCCCCTCTTGATGTCAGCTGTTTGCGGAACTGGATCCCTGAGGTGTCATATGACAGGACGGAGTTCCGGGAATCGCCAATGCTACTTCCCATCTCAGCTGACATTAGCTCACTGCTCATGTCAAGGGTGCTGAGAAGAATGTTTCCATAAGGATCAACCTTAGATAAAGAAATAGATAATATCAAGGTCTGCAAGGTAAATTCTCTTCTTTGTTCTGACAAGTGTATACCACAATATTTAGAAATGAAATCGCCTTTTGTGTTTTTTTTGTTGTTTTTTTCTTTAGAAAACCTGTTATGTCTGTTTTTTCCAGCACTAAAGAGGAACCTGATGTAAATGTGATATCACTACAGTGAGTCATGACTGGCTAACTAACTTAGAGGCACACAGAAGATTTTTCCTGATTGCTGATGAATACAGTCCCGACAGAAACACATGTCGGGGCAGGTGCTCACAGCCTTTGTGGTTTGTATATGTTCCCTCTATTTATGCCTTCTCCTATCAATTTTATTGACATCCTTGCATGTCCAAGATGATTTAGGGGTTTTAAGGGTCTTGTTGCCCTGTTTGCATCGTATTTAGGTTATTCCAGGACCTACTTGGTCTTGATATTGTATGGCACTTTATTATATGCAGGGACACATCCACATGTTCTACTAGTTTACACCCGGCTATGTGCTACCTTTTTTCTGTTGCTGCTCCTAGTGTTTGTCTGTTTTGAACATTGATTAATAAAAGTTATTGATTTTGACCATGGCGTTTGAATAGTTGTTATTCTTTTATTGTAATTTCTTGGTGCTATTTTATAGGTGTTGTCTATTAGATACATTTCAAGATTTTATTTACTGTAGTGGAATTTTATTAACAACATTTCAAATGGTGTTGCTCTAAAGATATGTTAGTGCTATTTCTCTATAATATGTTTTACTTTGTTTACATTACTTCCTTGTATTTTTTCCCATTGTTATGACTATTTTCTCCTTTAGAGGTGAAGAAATTACCTGTTCTCTTACTCTTCTTTCCTCATAACGATGACGTTCATTATTTGATTTGCTTGTTCTCTCATTTAACTTTTTCTGCTGTTGAGGGCCCCGACCAAAGAATACATAATTAACAAATGCATATTCCAATAGAGCAAGAAACACAAACACGAAACATCCCATTAGATATACATCAATAGCTTTAACATATGGGATTTTAGGAAGGGTTTCCCTTAGATGTGTGTTAATTGTTGTCATAGTAAGCACAGTAGTCACTCCTGAAATAAAAAGAAAAACATGTTACTTTTATAGGGAACTAGGGAATCTAAATCAATTTCTTTCCAAAATCTATCACTGAAAAAAAAAGAAAACTGACAGTTTTTGTTCCTTATGAATCTGACTGGATAATTATCTAAATTCTGACTGCACAAGAGGATTTTAATTATCATTGACTGCCTTCTACAATAATTCATCTTTGTTCCTAATACTTTCTTTAGTTTAAAATGAGTCTAAAAACGTATAGGATTAAAAAAAAAAAAATGAAAAATATATTTGCACTCCACATGTTGCAGATGTGTTTATGTATGATAAAATATTGAGTTACAATATATAAAATGTCTAGCAAATAAATTTTACTCTCCCTTCTTAATCTCCAAGTACTCAGCATTTCATATATGGACAGGAAGTAATTTTTTTTCGGCTCATTTCTTGAGTGACTTCCTGTTTAGACATGAGATGCATCAGTTGTAAAGTTAGGCGGATTTATTACCTGTGTCATTGTATATGTTCTGTTTCCAACTAGCTGTCTGCATCTACACTGTAATATATTAATGTGACACACAGACATGATTTACTTGGCACACCAAGGTACAATTATTATTATTTGCACACAGAAATAATAAATGATGGAAAGGTCTGGATTGTCTGTGTTCGTAAGAATCTGGTCATTAAGACAAATTAAATTCTCCTTATGTTACAACTTTATTGCAATCAATTTTGAGGTGGTTTTGAGTGCAGTTTTGTTAATTTGACAGGTAAAAAACATGAACTGAATGGGTAAATTTGATTTTGAAGGGAAAACTGTTCAACAAATGCTAAATTAACAAAAACTACACCTAAAACTACCTCAAAGCTGATTAAGATGCATCTGCAGCACAATCGGTTTTTAGGTGGCTTTAGGTGCAGTTTTGTAAATTTAACAGGTGAATGACAAATGTGGAACAGGTTTCCCCTTCAAAATCAAATTCACCTGTTCAGTTCATGTCTCTCACCTGTTAATTTAACAAAACTGCACCTAAAACCACCTCAAAACTGATTATGGTGCAGATGTAACTTCAACATATGACTGCACCCTCAGATTGTTGGTCATATGGCACAGCTGAGAACCAGCTCACAAACACAATAACTGATAATAAGATTACCTTCACAACAATTTATTGTATATTAAATAGAAAATTCAGATTTCTGACTGTTGTGCCCCTTTAAACATACTAGTAGGGAAATAGTTTTCCTACAAATTTACAGAATACTGTTTCCTGAGTGCTAGGTCCTAAGAAAAAGTGACTGCTGTCATGTTCGTTCATGTGTAAACTGCTTGCACATGTATTCAAGAACTGTCCGCGCCACACATGTGGCGCATGTGACCTTTTTGTGTGGTGTTTCACGTGACACAAATTTCATCACTGAAATGGGCATTCTGATGCACAGCCGCCATGCGCCACATTTATCATGCAACAGAAGTGTTTCACACAAGTGTTATATGTAACACAGAAGTGTTTCACATGCCCCAAATTAAAGGTGCACCAAAAAAAGTTGGTACACTCTGTCAGGTACTGCAGGTGGCACCAGATTCATGGAGCCCCCTACACACTATACAGACAAACTGCATACAGTGCAGTTAGCACTGTTTTTAGTAAATGTGCCCCTTTTATATTTTGTATTTAGATAAATCATGAGCCATAATATTTGAGATAACAAAATAATCATTAAAGGTGCTGTCCACTTTCAGCAAATAATTGATATTGTTTGTATAATGAAAATTTGTACATTTTGAAAATATACTTTTTGTATCTCTATTTGGAAGCATCAGGGTTTATTTTCTGTGGATAAAAACTGGTTTATGGTCATGTGATATCACACAGGTGAACAACTCATTAGTATCACAAAGAATAACCAGAGCTTTGTGTTATAATGAGACATGCACCTGTGTGACCACGGACAGATTTCTGTTCACTGGAAATAAACATACAAGCTTCATATAGAATAACAGCAAGTAGAAATCTACAAGAAAACCGTGAGTAATTGATAAAGAAAGTAAATTAGAAAATTGAATAACTTTTCATTACACAATTAGTTTCTAAAAGTTGATTGTGATACATTTTACAGTACTTCTTATCTCACCACTATGGTCAGCTCATGAGAGCTGACCCTAACACACTTTTCGGTTGTAGATTATTATTTACCATGTACTATCTGCTTTCCTGTATGCACATTTCCCTGATTCCAGCATAATGTGTTGCAACTATACAAATAATAATTTTTAAAGTTAAGATGACTGTATTCTTATGGAAGTACTAATACAGAGTGTATATTGTAAAATTGTGTAACTTCACATCATAACATTTATTTTCTGAACCTGGACAACCACTTTAAAATATTGGATAGGCCTCCTTGGGCCACAATTGTTGTTTAATGGGCAGATGGTTATTTGTCTATATTGTAATGAACAAATATGCTTGCTTATATATTGGAGGTTTACGGCAGAATCAAGAGGAATAGTTGTTAGCCAAATAAATGATCAGTTTATACAATCATTTTTTGTCTGTGTCCACCCATACAGTACATACCGAGTGCCACTCTTGCTGCAGATGCATCATAGTTGATCCAGAATGAAACCCACGACAGAATAGTGATCAATATAGATGGCATGTAGGTCTGAAGTATAAAATATCCAATGTTTCTCTTAATTCGAAAACTCAGTGATAGACGGGGATAGGATCCTGGAAAAGTTAGACAAATATTAGACCTTATGTAGGTTTAATTTATTAAAATCTTAAAACAGGATATGGAAGTAATGACCATTCTCTGTCAGGGGGGAATACTTCAGTCATGGGCCCAGACAGTTTAATAATGAAGGGGTATCTGTAGGAGTCACAGTATTCCTTGGGGGATATTTCGGTGGGCCCTCCCTATTAATACATGTTTAAATGTATCTTCATGAATTTGTGTTGCAAAATAAAGTTTTTTTTAGGTATTTTTAACTAAGTCATGCTTCAAGGGTTGAAGTGAATAAAGTACTAAGAAAACACTTGTTGCTGCTTTTCAGACACAAGCGTTTAGGTCTAGACACATCTGTGTTTAGGGAATAGATATTGTGGATGTACTTAATGTGCGTTTCAAAACGAAATTACATGATGTGAACATGCCGCTATGCAGCTCTCACACTGTGAGGGAGATTTTTCAGAACTGTTCTAGTGGCAAGCAATCAGAGCTCAGCTTTATTTTGTAACCAGCTGTAGGAAAATGAAAGCTGAGCTCTCATTTGTTGCCATGGACAACTAGAACAGTTCTGCTCCAAGACACTTCTGAAAACCTCTCCCTCTGTGTTTGCATTTGACATTTTTACCGCATTTTGAAACTTATTGGCTTAAGGGCCATAACTTCCTTTTTTTGTGCATTACCATAAAAATGTGTGCCACGTTTCTTTTGTGAGACATAGGGATAGTTAAAAAGAAGTTTATATTAAATTAACGCGAGAGGACCATTATAAATAAATATATAGTCTATAGATAATTTTATACTGTAGAGGGGGATTTTTAAAATTTTATTAGGGAATAAGGATGAATAAGGACGAAGGCTGCAAACCAGCCAAAATGCGCGTTGGGGCCGTTGTCTTCCAGGCAACAATCAGTGCAACATGGGTAAGCCTTCTGTTTCACTTGTGATTACCACTTTCCATTCTATTGTTATTTGTTTACTGTCATTTATCAATGCTTCCCATTAGTACTACATATGTGTTAATGGCCACGGATGCCCTATTTTACATCTACAGAGCGTAAACACATTTTATACCAGCCTGATCTGTTGTTTGGCATACAACATTGTCTTGTGTGTCCCCTGCGGTGGGGCCATTTTTTAACCAGTATTTGTTATTCTTTCACAATAAAATAAATATTTTGTGCTACTATCTACTTTGTGTAAATTTATGCTATTCTGTTGGATTACTTCTTCCTTTTTGTAAGGAAGAACAATAGGTTTTCTATATGTCTCCTCTGCTCTGGTCACCACCAAAGATCTACGTCTTTCCACCACTACACAGGCTACATTCACATTGATTGTGCATGATTGTTACAGGCTGTAACTAACTGTCCTCTTTTAGGTTACTACTAGTTATAGTCTGCAGCGGGATTGTACCACCAATGTGACATAACTGCTGCAGCCCACATACAAAGAGAGAATACAACAGAGGATATCGGTATCTCAAACTATTTTAGATCAACCATACTTATACTCCAAAGTCCATCAATCCTGAGGTGCCAACGACTTTATTTAGGCTCAGTATTGATTGCAAATTGAAAATTAGGGCACTCTTTCTATTGATTAAAGAACTATTGGCACTTTGACCATTGGCTGTTGTGGGGGCATAATTGAGATCTCTAGGGGAACAAGAGAAAAGTATTGAGTTTGTGAAGGAGATGATGACAAAGTGAGGAACCTAAAACTTTTGTGTTATTAAATTTAATGTGTGTAAAGTTGTGGCAGTAACAAACTGACTTAGCGGCCAGGTAGAAAAAGATAATGAAAGAGA
Organism: Engystomops pustulosus; assembly: GCA_019512145.1. Lineage (NCBI taxonomy): Eukaryota > Metazoa > Chordata > Amphibia > Anura > Leptodactylidae > Engystomops > Engystomops pustulosus. The sequence continues at coordinate 50,027 of WNYA01000624.1, forward strand.
ACTCCAATCAAAATCGTCATGTGCAAGTTTCCACATTGTTATGGCCTTTACTACTCATGAGTGCACAATTCTGAAACATCTCCCCTATGTTATAACTCTCTATTATCTTCTTCTATGAAGGGGAGCTACATGGAGATTGTCTTATGCTACAGCAAATTTATCATCCAGCATCAGACACTGTGATAAATTGACGGTATAAGGCTTCCTCACTCTGCTTGTTTCTACATAACAGGCTCTGTTATTTGTTTGTTTTTATCCGCTAAATTTCAGATCATCTAAAAACTGTAGACTGTTTGAAGCCCACCTCTACACACTGTGATACTTTTAAATGTATGTTTACAATGTAATGAATTTGGAACCACACATGTGCCAATAATTCATAGGCTGGGCACACAGCAGGGCTGAGAAGGGAGGGAGCAATATTTCGCTTTTGGAGCACCCTTGTCACTAGATTGGTGTTGGGGTGCCCCTGAGGTACCAGTACAATAGAAACCCCTGAGTAGTGAGCCCATTTTAGGAAAGGGCACCCCTCAAAGAATTTAACAAGGGTTGTATGAACATTTTAACCCCTAAGATGCTGGGCCACATTTAATACAAAGTGAAGGGGGCAGTGTAAAAGTTGCATTGTTTTCTCAAAAGTGCCAGAGAAGGAAGAAATGTATTCAGCCCAACTCATCCCACTGTAGATAAACACCCCCAAAATTATTCTGTTTGTTATTATGGGTATGGCAATACCCCATGTGTGGCAATAGTCTACAGGCAACAACATCTAGTGGCAATAGTCTACAGACAACAAAATCTAGTTTTTGGCGCACCTTTTTCACTAGACTTTTGTTGGGGTGCCCCTGAGGTACCAGTACAATAGAAACCCCTAAGTAGTGACCCCATTTTAGGAAAGGGCAACCCTCAAAGAATTTATTTAAGGTTGTATGAGCATTTTAATCCATAAGAGTAAAATTTGTTGAGTAAAATTTGCTTTGCAATTTCTCAAAATTTGTCATTGTAGTGTCAAAAATAGTTTTGCCCAATTCATGCCACTGGAGACAAACACCCCAAAAATCATCATGCAGGTTCTCCAGGGTATGTGGCAATAATCTTCAAAATGGAGAAACAACAGGGCTCGGAAGAGAATGGCATGAAAATGACATTTACATTTTTTTTGGCACCATAAAACATTTGTAGATGCCCTTACGGATCAGTACAGTAGAAACCCCTGACAACTGACCCTATTTTACACCCTTCCATGAATTAATCTAGTGGTGTAGTGAGCATTTTAACCCCACAGGTGGACCCCAAGGATGATGCATAAGGGATAGTGCATAGTACAAATTATCCATTATGTCATCTTGTGCCCAGCTCATGCCACGGGAGACAAACACCCCAAAAATCATGATGCAGGTTCTCCGATGTACGGCAATACCCCATATGTGGCAATAATCTACAGGCTGGGCACATGGCATAGCTCATCAGAGAAGGTGCGGCATGATGTACATGATGTGTGCATTTATACAATTATATATCCAGGGACGTGTTGTAACTCCGAAAAACACTGTTTTTTTAGGCCCTTTTTGGAGCACACCCTGCACCTCTTCTGTGTCCTTCCCTTGCTGGCAGTTTGGGGAACTTCTCCTGGAAACTGCTGCCCTGGTTCAACGCGTGATGTGGCCTCGTTTACAGACGTACCAGCACTCCCCCTTTCCTGGTCTCCAAATCAACTGCTTGACTACCACTACTTGAAATTCCAGTTAAGTTCCCCTCTGGCCTGCACCATCTGCATGATGTGCATGGCCAGTTTCTTGTACCACACCGTCGACTTCCGCTTGGCGTTGTATCGCTGAAGTACCTGGTCCAACAAATCCACCCCACCCATGTACCTATTGTAATCCAAAATATGGTCTGGCTTCAGGGCTTCTGTACTGGTACCTCGTACAGGGGCAGGGGTGGTGGTGTGCCCATGTATTGTTGTTAGTACAAGGACCTCTCTATTGTCCTTGTACCTAGGCACTTCAGAAGTCGTAGGCGCTTCAGCACTACAACGAAAGCGCCTTCTTGGGGGTTCCTCAGAGTCGCTTTGTGAGGACAAGGTGGACAAATTAAACATCCCCACACTCGTCCCCACTAGCAGACTCCATATCGGAGGCCATATAATTTTATACTTCCAAGTCGGTATATGTCTTCTGGGACATGATGGGGGGATAGAAGACAGAACAACCCCTGCTGCTCCACACCACGCCTGCTCCTCCACAGCTCGCCTGCCCCTCCACAAAATGCCTACTACTCGATAAAACGCCTACTCCTCCACGCTGTGCCTGCTCCTCCATGTTAATTGTGTGTTTTGGGATACAGTACAGGGACAGATCACTAGAAATACCACCAATCACAAAATGGCAATGTTGATCTGCAATGAGCAATGTAAGATCTGCCCAAAAATCGTCACAGATCGCCGTCATTGACCAGTTTGTATTGACTGGCCAATGGCGATGATCAACATCACAGGACCAATCAGATTTGTCCTGTGATGTCATCTAGCATCAAGGTTACATCCAAAGTGCAAGTAGCGCTCGTGTCCGATATATTGGACGCTAAGCGTTATGTCACTGCGCTCAATGTTCGATATATTGGATGCAAAGCATGAAGTGGTTAATATTTTGTTGTGTGTGTGTGCTTTTACTCTATAAAAGCCCCTTGGGGGACATTTTCACTTTTATTTTTCTTTTTTTACATTTCCCTTTTTTTTTCCTTTTACAAGTTTTCCCCTGTATCTGAGGCATCTATTAGAGCCTCAGTTACAGGGGAATGCCCACTTGTCAAACTAGGGATTCTGATCAGAGCTGTACAGGGTCTAATTAGACCCAGAAGCTCTGATTAACCCCTCCAGACCCGGCGGTCACATGACCGTCAAGTCTATGAAGCCGGCGGCCGTGCTGGCTCAGCTCCTTTATGAATCGCGAACATTCAGTGCAATGCGCCGAAGAGTGGAGAAGGGAGACGCGGTAACGAACCGCATCTCTCTTCTCCCTACGGTCTCTGGGAGTCTCCTGCTCCCGTGATGTGGCTGCAGACCCTGGACCTACGCCAGCTGACGTCTAAAGTCAACGGGCGGTCTGAGAGGAGTTAATACAGTAGTGTTATTTTTGTTTCTTTTCTGGAACCGGTTTCAATTAAATGTATGGCTCAGAAAAAAAAGCAGGACAAATACAACGCTTACAAACCCTGATTCAGATTAAACATCAAACAACTCTTGGGAAAATGTATCTGTATAAATTATATTGTATAATGCCATATTTCTGGCAATGTCAACCCAATGCTCCATTGTTGTTGGAAACCAGAACAGTTTTGTATGTTTGTATTGACATTGTAGTACTTAAAATAATAAAAACAATATTAAGTTATATTATATACAGCACCCTCCACTCCCCAGTTATATCATAAGCAGCCTCCCATCCGTTATATTATATAAAGCCTCCCCTTTCAAGTTATAATATATGTTGCCTACAGAGGTCGCACTAACATTTTTACCGAAGGGTAATAATACTCCTCTTACCATTTTTGAGGAGTATTTTTAGCCGATGAGGAGTATGAAAATTTTGGTAATACATATACACATCTCATAGGTGTTTATAATGTTAATAGACGCTATTTATACAAAAAGAATCATCTGTCTGCTCACTGCACACACACACACACCACAGCGCACGCACGCGCACACAACACAGCGCGCGCACGCACGCACGCGCACACAACACAGCGCACACACACACAACGGCACAGGGCCGGCTCTAGGTTTGAGTAGGCCCCATGGCAACAGAACCTCAGTGGGCCCCTTTGCTATAGCTCCCAAATTTTGTGGCAGATAACGTGTCCTATGGCCCCACTTTTGCCCCCTCTCCTAACCCCACTATGTGTTTTACATGTTATCGTGTGTTTGGCTGCTTTGAAAGCCTTTTTATTCATTGCTGGACACGTAAACAGCTGTGTTAACACTTTCACATTTGCATACATTTCTAACAATGAAAGAATACGCTTTCAAAGCATCCAAACACATGGTAACATTAGAAACACATGCATTCTTACCCATACGTCCAAACACAGTGGGCCACATTTATCAAAAGTAGTAAAGCCTGTACTATGTGCAGTTTCCTCACAAGTGCGGCAGATTCATCAAAACTGGGGCACGTTCTTCATGAATCTGACGCCCCCTGCACTGCTCGGGAAGTGTCAACAACTTTTTTTATGCACCTTTGACATAATTCGGTCAAGACGCAGTAAAAAATATGGAGCACGGTCCGACTCTGCACCAGAACACCCTGTTTTGTGCAGGATTTTGCGGTACAGCGGACACAGCTGCCGTGACACAATACTGTCGCAGACACTTCATAAACACATGTACAAGCAGTTTGCACCTTCTTTTCAGTGCAAAGTCAGACAGAAAACTGTCGCAGACACTTTAATAAATGTGCCTTGTGTGAATGCACCGTCAGGGTTAATGTAAGGAAGCATTGATAGAATGGCAGCAGGGACATAATTTGGAGGCAAGGTGACCTGGCAAATATAGTTAGGTGGTTGTACATGGGAAAGAGATAGGAGGTCAAGAGGAAGGGAGTGGTGGAACAGGTGGCACACAGGTAACATTGCAGGGGGCAGAAAGTGGGCATAAAAAAAACACAACCGACTCTGTCAGAGTCAAGACTGAAAGGGTTAATTGCACACACAGGGCTTGACTCCTATCATGCTGTCCTCCTCAGCTAGGTCACAGGGTCACCATACATCAAACAGGAGTGGGTTTTGCTTCCTGTCTGTTTCTGTCTGGATAGCTGCTTCTCCGAACACTGATAATGCTGAGGCCGATCCGAACAGCGCTGGTGGCTGGAGGCACTGAGTGCTCAGTAAATCACACAGTGGGAGGCCCGGCCATGGCCCGTACGGGAGTGCACGGCTGTAACACAGACACTGAGGATGCAGAGAGTAACCGCTCTCTGTATCATTATTATATCCCTGTCACACACCTCCCCCGCCTTAAGTGGGCCCTGCACTGGCACAACACAGCACTCACTCACATACACATAGAGTGCAGTGTACCGCGGCTCACACTCACCCGGGATCAGATAACTGCTGGCCGCTGCTGCAGGCAGAGAGAATTGGAGCAGGACGAGTAGCAGCGGCTCACATGTCTCCCCTGGGTCCAGCGCTCACAGATCCCCGAGATCGCTGCATCCTGCTGAGCGGTCCCGCGTACGATGCGATCACTCTACTGCCATTCCCCTCCTATGCAGTGCGCGCCGGGCCGCTCAGCCTGCGCGCTACACGGAATAATTGCCAAGCGTATCTTTACGCATGGCAATTATTTTAGGGGGTAATGGCGCCTCATCACGCGTCTATGACGCGTGGTGAGGCATTAATGCGATCTCTGGTTGCCTACCTTCCCAAGTTAAACTATATACCTCCCCTGCCCAGTGATATTGTTGAGTGGAGAATGAAGGACATCTGGGAATTAATCTGCTGCAGCAAGGAAAAGGGCCCACACTTTGCTTACTTGCATTATGAGCTCTCCCCTCCTCACTTCCTCAAGAGAAGGAAGCTCCTCATGTAAGCCCTGTCCCGTATATATAGAACAACACTCTATATAGATAATTCCCTGTAAAGGAGGGAGTCATGGTCGAATTTAGGTTGGTTGGGGCCCCTGGGTGCAAAATCTGGTGGGGGCCCCCATTGAATGTAGTCTAGACAGGGTAGAGTAATCACTATATACAGACACCCAACAATAACTATATACAGCCCCCAGTAATCACTACATACAACCCTCAGCAATCACTGTATACAGCCCCAAGTAATCATAATATACAGCCCCCCAGTAATCACTATATACAACCCCCAGCAATCACTATATACAGCCTTCCAGAAATCACTATATACAACCCCCAGCAATCACTAAATACAGCCGCCCAGCAATCACTTTATACAGCTCCCCATAACTAGTATATACAGCTCCCCAGTAATCACTATATACAGCCCCCACAACAAAGAAGAAGAAAAAGCTAGTATGCATTAGCATAAAGTGCGTACAAATTTTATTGAGGAGCAACCTTGTGACTACTTCTTAGCATTTGCACACCTCCTCCACTTATCCAATGTCTATATACAGCCCCCTGCAATCAATATATAAAGCCCCCAGCAATCACTATATACGGCCCCCCATCAATAACTATATACAGCCCCCAGTAATCACTATATACAGCCACCAGTAATCACTATATACATCCCCCCAATAATTATATACAGCCCCCAGTAATTACTATATACAGCCCCCAGCAATAAATATATACAGCCCCCAGCAATAAATATATACAGCCCCAGTAATCACTGTATACAGAACCCACCCCAGTAATCACTATATACAACCCCCAACAATAAATATATACAGCCCCCCAGCAATCACTATATAGAGCCCGCTTGCAATAACTTTATATAGCCCCCAGAAATACCAATATATAGAGCCCCCAGTAATCACTATATACAACCCCCCAGTGATCACTATATACAGCCCCCCCAGAAATCAGTATATACAGCCCCCCAGTATTCACTATATACAGGCCCCCACCAATAACTATATACAGCCCCCAGTAATCACGATATGCACCCCAGCATTCATTATATACAGTCCCTCCCAACATTACCTATATACAGTCCCACAGCATTAATTATATACAGTCCCCCTATAACAACTATATACAACACCCTATACTAACTGTATATAGACACCCATAATAACTATATACACCCCTATTAATAACTATATACAGTCCCCCTATTACAACTATATACATCCCCTTATAACTTTATACACCTCCTATAATAACTATATAGTCCCCCTATTATAACTATATGCCTCATAATGACTATATAAACCCCCTATAATAACTAACTATATACAATCCCCCTATAAAACCTATAAGCAATACAAGGAGAAATAATAAAATTATACTTCAGCTTCTTCTGTTCCCTGATGCGCGCCGACCTCATCGTCTTCCCTCGTGGTGTCCCTCGGACATATACCAAGATGGAGGTGCCGTCAGGAAGCACAGTGACATCACACTCAGAGCAGTGGCGTCACACATCGCCCTGGCGCCAACAGCAGGGCGCCACCATCTTGATTTACCTCTTATTGTTCCCTGGCTCTGCCACAGGCTGAAGTCGGGACATGCCCCATGTCTGGTACGGCAAATACATAGCCTGGACCCAAATACACCTGTATAAAGGTCTACTATGATCTATTTATCATGTATATCATGCATGTAGTTATCATGCATGGGGTGAAGGGGTGCTTTGTACAAGAGCTGCAGCTTTTGTCTAGTTGATTATATGTTTTTATACAAGTGTAGGGAAAGCTGAGGGTGTACAGGTAGAGAAAAGAATGTAGGTGTTTTGTTATTACATTAGTTAGGGTCCCTGTCAGCACATAACTGAGTGCTGGAAGTAGACTAGGGGAAATCAGCTAAAAGAGCAGTGCAGAGAGGAGAGGGGTTGTGTCTAACATGCACATTCTCACTCTGTATTCAGCCCAGTGTGGACAGGATGTGCCTAGCAATGGCCATATGAGGAGTCACTGACGGAAACTTATAGCAGCAGGAAGACTAAGCAAGATTCGGGTAACTAATCCAATGAACAGTTTTTTTACATGTCAGAAATCATAGAATTATAAATCTACCCCAATATTGTACTGGCATAGTGAACCAGAAAGTGACACATGTGTGCCCCAAAAGGTTGAATTGTGAAATGTATCTTTTTAATGATTTTTCAAGAATGTGTTGATATAGTATATAATTTGTGTAGAGAGGAGGGAAAACATCTTAATCTATTGTAGAATTTTGACTCCCTAAGGTGGCGGTGTCCGAGCTGAATGTCTATTTGTAACAATAGCTATGCATTTACCTTTACCTGCTCATAAAGATAACCAAAAAAAGAAATGTTTATGTACCAGTATATGCAATCTAACAAATACTGCCTGAAATTGATATCCAGTTACTTCCCTGCATAATACCCAATAGCTTGTTCAGAATTTCATTCCATTAAGAGGGTTATCTCTTTCTAGACTAAATCATACAGTTCTGTGTCCTGCAACATGTAGAGATAAAGTATCTATTATTTATTCAGATGGCATATGCATAGACCTAAGGAAGAATGCTTGAAACAAGCTTGTAAGCAACAGCCTTGTTCCATTAAATAGCTTTGGAGCTGTCTGAGACCCTATGCTTACATACTAGGTTGTCATGGTAACTGATGAAATTACGATTACGATATAGAAGACAAGCAATCGTGGAGTAGAAGAGTAGACATGAAATTAGTCTTTTTCCATCCTATTTATAGATCACATACATGTCCTGAACAATTTGTGTCACAATGGCCTATTTGGTAGATTACTTGTGTTAAAGTCTATTATGTCCACACGTTACAATTGTATACAAAGAATAATTCAAATGGTACATTATACTTAATTATTCTAATTAATATAATGTAGTTAAAAAACAGATTTGGTTCTCAGAACTGTAAATGGCCCTTTACCCGAATCAGTAAGGTCAGTTTCATTTTGCAGGCTAAACAGTAATCTAACAGAGAGGAGATCCACTGGTGTACCTAGGTTTTTTACATTTATGGTATTTATGCTACTTTAGTTTCATGTAAATAAGTCTAATAGGGTTTTTGCTATCCTCTAAATTATTCACTTTTTTCCAAGTACAAAGGATAATCGATTGCTGGTCTTGACCTGATTATTTCTTTTCTGAAAAATTAATCACAGCACCAGCCTGTAAATGTTTTTATCCCCAACTTCCCCTTCAAATGTAGTGGGTACATTGCATGCTCTTTCCTCATGACTGGAAAAAGTTTTTCCTGTAACTTCACAGGTAGAACATATGATATAAAATTAACTGCAGGTCAGTGGGTGTCATCTACAGAGCAGTCTGCCAATGTGGTCTTGAATATATTGGTAAGATCAAAAGGGAATTGCAGAGATGCATAGGGAACCACGTTTGCAACATTACACATCATAGCGACACCCCCCTTTCACATAATTTCCATGTTTTTTATGTGGGTCAATTAATGTCAATTGGTTCATGGGGATCATCCGTGTATCCCCCAGTGCCAGAGGGTGTGAAAAGGACAAGTCAATTTTGCAATGAGAAGTCAGATGTATTTTGTGGCTTGAAACAGTTGTTCCAAGGGGACTAAACAAAAATCTATATCTATATATATATCTATATATATATCTATATATCTATATAGATCTCATAGATCTATATATATCTCACCAGCCACTTTATTAGGTACACCTGTCCAACTGCTCGTTAACACTTAATTTCTAATCAGCCAATGACATGGCGGCAACTCAGTGCATTTAGGCATGTAGACATGGTCAAGACGACTGGTTCAAGCTGATAGAAAGGCAACAGTGACTCAAATCGCCACCTGTTACAAACAAGGTAGGCAGAAGAGCGTCTCTGAACGCACAGTACGTCGAACTTTGAGGCAGATGGGCTACAGCAGCAGAAGACCACACCGGGTGCCACTTCTTTCAGCTAAGAACAGGAAACTGAGGCTACAATTTGCACAAGCTCATCAAAATTGGACAGTAGAAGATAAGAATGCGCCAAGTCATAAAGCTGGAATCATCTCAGACTGGTTTCTTGAACATGACAATGAGTTCATTGTACTCAAATGGCCTCCACAGTCACCAGATCTCAATCCAATAGAGCGCGCTCTTTGGGATGTGGTGGAACGGGAGATTGCATCATGGAGGCTGCAGGCCGAAACTGTGTGATGCCATCATGGAATATGGACCAAAATCTCTGAGGAAGCTTCCGCACCTGTTGAATCTATGCACGAAGAATTGAGGCAGTTCTGAAGGCAAAAGGGGGGTCCAACCGTTGTAGCATGGGTTTTGTACTAATAAATGGACGGTGAGTATATATTATATAATAAAATAAAAACTATACTCTTATATATAATATATATTGATACTATATCTCGATCACACCCATCATTCCACCCCGTAAGTGCTTGGTCTTGCAACAAAATTTGAAAGTTAAATCCTGTGCTCAATTCGAATCAGTTGGATCTCCTGATGGCCCGCCCCACAATTTCTGTTGCATGAATGCCAGCGCAGCTGTGCGCAAAAATGATCACATGCAACACAATCCCAGCCCAGGCACCTGTTAATAACTGACAAAGCCATGCAAATCCCGAAAACAGAGCACCAGTCTTCGCACGAAAAGTGCACACCCCGCGCTTGGTATATCAAGCTGTTAGGGAGGATCGCACTGGTTTTCAGACGCCATTTGCACTATGTCCACCAATTAACACACTTAGCCGTGGGATGTCACGGGTGGTCAAAGCAGATGTCCAGTAATATCATGATTTCAACTTCTTGTCTGGTCCGGTTTTGCTCGGCTCTGCCAATAAAATTCCCGTGCCGTTGTGATTCTGGAAGCCCAGTCTGTCCTTCTGCTACTATATCATGACTTTCTGGAGACAGTTTATATCTTCTTTCCAGGACTTAGTATACACACAAGGTCTTATCGTCACTTGTGTTGCTAATCATGTGCTGGAATGACAATCATGATGCCCACATAGCTTGCAGTGTTCTGTCACGCCTCCTTTGAGACTCTTCTGTTTGTGATCTTAGCCTTGAGATATAAACGAAGGAGAGCGTTTTTTACATACCTAGAGACTGAGTTCTTGGTTTTATGTTCCAGAGTCGCTGGTGACCCAGGGCAACCATGAAAGGGTTAATTTGAAAGTCGCCTGTACAACTGATAACGGCGGTTAGGCCCTAAATAAAGATCTCTAACAAGCCCCAATGACACTCTCAACTCTACATCTCTGTCCTGCCATAACCCACTATCAGATCTGATGTGCCTCCCTTCCCCTTCCTGGATAAAGATATGATCTGCCTGTAGCTTGTAGCTCTCTTCCCGCTGTGATGTGTTGTTTGCCAGGCAAGGAAAATTGAGTGTGACGCTCGTCCTGGGATTGCAGAGTGGGGGCAGTGGGGCAGAGAGAAGACTCAGGACTCTGCCGAATCAGACCCGATGTTGCTGACCCTTCCAAATGGGAACCACCACCACGAATCTACCTATACAAGGTAGTCGGTGGATGGTGGATGTTATGGCGAGTGAGGAGTGCACCTTTTTAGAGCTAATCCTCACGTCCCGCTCAGCATACCATAAACTTTATTGCCCACTGTCAATTTAATTAGCGGCTACGGGCGTGGAGTAGCGGACCGAGGAACACACGGCGCGGCTACCCACGCCCCAGTGCTGCTCTTCCCCGGACCTACCCTGTGAGCTTCGGCGCGCAGCTGCGCGCCTGTCCGAGAAGCCGGAGTTGGCGGCCTGAGCGATGGCACGCAAAGTAAACTCCGGCCAAGCTAGCGCGATTCGGGAACGAGGTCGGAGTTACCTGCGCATGCGCAGACTCGGTTCTAGGAAGAGGGCGCGCAGCTGCCAGGAGCTGCGCGCCGAAGATCACAGGGGAGGCGTGGGAGAAAGACACTGGGGCGTGGATAGCCCGCGCCGTGTAGCCTCGGTCAGACTACTCCACGGCCCGGTAGCCGCTCTTAATTAAGTTAACCTATAGGGCAAATTAAAAGTTATGGTATGCTAGCGGAGGACGTGAGGATAGCGTCTAAAAAGAGGCATTACTCACGTCCATTACATCCACCTACCACGGCCGACGCTCTACCGTTATAGGTCGAGTCGTGGTGGTAGGTGCCTTATAGTCTTAAGATCCCAGGGTCTAAACAGGTGCATGTACTGGTACACCAGGGACTGATAGTACAGGTGGATTCAATCCGTAAAATGCAGATTCTTCTCAAGAATTGATTTTTCTGTCTGCAGGATGCAGTGTGATCACTGCCCCTCCTGCTGCATTACAAGAGGAGCTCACACATACACTCACAGACACGTCTGGCCGCACGCGGCATTGTGCCACAGAATTACTATACAAATACAAGATAAGATTCATCTTTTATACAGCAGAAAATAGGCATTGTAGCCAGAGCGCACTGTGTGTTATAGCTTAATTAGCAGTGGTGTCATTGTAGTGGTAGATCCCACCTCTCTATTTCTATGTGTCAGACAACTAATACATGTTTCAGACGCTAAATTAAAGTGTAGCTAAAGCGTACCCAGATAATCTAACCTACATTGTCAGCACAAAGGATCCTGAATTGACCGGTTTAGAGGTCCCCACCCACACTAGGGAATTATACACTCAACACCCACGAGTGATGGAAGCTAAAACAAGCAATAAAACTGATTAAATTGAAACGATCTTGTGTCAACATTAGAGATGAGCGAGCCTAAAAATGCTCGGGGACTAGTTTATTCGAGACGAAATTTTTCCAGATGCTCGAGTGCTAGTCTCGAATAACGCGCCCCATTGATGTCAATGGGAGACTCGAGCATGTTTCAAGGGGAACCAGGCTCTGCAAGGGAAGCTTGGCACAAAAACCTGGGAACCTCAGAAAGGATGGAACACCACGGAAATGGACAGGAAACAGCAGGGGCGCATGCATGGATGCCTCTGAGGGCTGCTTAATCGCACCATATGCCCAAATTATGGGAACAGCCTGGCCATGACGAAGTGAACAGAATGAGGATAGATCGCATCAAAACACCAATAATTGACATGACAATATAAGGACGGCATGCAGAGGCACGGCCAGCAGTGGAATGGCGACCTCCCTAAAATGGTACCAGGTTTCACCAACGGAGGGTGATGAAATGATTTCATATGTGAACAAAAGGTTGACGGCTATTTAGTACGATAACACAGCCAGGCTGGCGACCATGAGTGCCAAGTTCCATACGTATCTGGTGAAACACCCGAAAACTAGCCTTGACACAGCTCTTTTGCATAAGGGGAGACATGTGGAGGTAGCAAGGAGACAGACTTCCAGATTAAGAGCGATCCGTATGGGCATTTCATATGCGCTGCTATGATTGCAAAATTCCAGGTCTCCAGATGGCGGCGAAGACAGATGGGCAGAGTTCCACTATGTATCTGGTGAAACACTGAAATCTGGCCCTGACACAGGTCGTTGTTTTTGATAAGGGGAAGATGTGCCTGCATATCTCTCGTGCTCCACGTCTGGGGTTATATACGAGAGTTGAAATGAGACATGGGTGGACGTGTGGCGGACGTGGAGGCAAAAATGGACAGGAAAAAAGCAGGGGCGAATGCATGGCTCCTCTGAGGCTGCCTAATTTCTGGGATGGAGGTGGCGGTCCACTGCCAGGCGACGATGTCGCTTGTTCCACGCCCTAGGTCTCTCGGCTCCTACCCACCCAAAAAGGGCCTGGCGGGCCCGAAGCGTTTTACTTTGAAAAATTATAATTTTTCAAAGCAGGCCGGGTCGTTTTGAATATTTCACCTAGGAATAATGGAATAGCCATAGTGGTTCTATTTTTAATTGTTTTTTAGGAAATGGGTTCCTGATAGAGTGCCAGCCAGGGATGGGCTCCATATTGCGTGACTATGATTGCAACCTTCAGGTCTCCAGAATGGGGGCCGCGGAGTTTCCACTATTGTATATGGTGAAAACACCTGAAAATTCTGCCTAACCACAGTCGTTTGATAAGGGCATGTATGGGGTGGGGAAGGCAGTGAATAGTATAGATTAAGGGTGCTGCAGTTAAAACTATGTTAGTTGCGATCTTGAGATGGAGTGGAGATCGCTGCCAGGCGAGCTTTCGCCAAGCCAAAGCACCCGTTATAGGCTACTCCCAACAGCACTTTAAGACTTTTTGTATAAGATCAAGTGTAGTAGCGTTTTATAAGTTGGGATATGGCGGCGTGTGAGGGGAATGAAAAAAGATGCGCAAGAAAACGCGCTGAAATAAATAGGTTAAATGATATTTAAAAGTTGCCAGTAATATTTGTGGAGTACACAGCAGTGGGTGGCGGGACAAAGTAACAAGTTTGATGTGGAAGGCCATGAAAAACAACCAAAATTCTGCCTTGACAAGTTCTTGATAAGGAGACCAGTTGGGGTATGAGGCAGCGATATGGACGACTGTGGAGGCAGCTATCGGCGATGACGGTGGCTGGTAGCAATGGAGAAACAAGTGTGGAGCCAGTAAAAAGACGAAATGTGGAGAGAGATAAGAAGAAATTTTAATTTGGATAGTGCCTGTACAAGTTTTCAAACCAGAGAGGAGAAGGTAGGTGGTCCTCAAGAAAATTACAATACATGAGTACAGATCTGGCCAGTTGTCCCCCTGGCAAAAAATAAGCCATTCCCATGCTTTGCTGTACAAAGAGGAGGAGAAGGGGACAATGAGGAGGAGGAGGTGATAACATTATAGGTCGGTGGAGAAGATGGGGGGGATACAACAAAATGAGGAGAAATCAGGCTTTATTCATCTGATAAGCGTCGCCCTTGCCATCGCTTCAGTCGAAGATGTTGTACCTTATGGTGATGAGGCCACCAGTGCACTGAAAACCCCCCGCTCGGACAAATGCTAGCGGCGGGCGGCAAGAACCTCCAAGGCGTACAGCGCCCAGGTGGTGCCAGCATGTCCAGCTTTGAAACCAGTAGTAGTTGTAGGGAAGCTGTGTGATATTTAGGACGATGGTATGGCAGCTAAGTACCCCTCTCATTCTTCCGTAAAGATCAGCATCTCTGCGAGGACTGGGGACGCGGGACAGTGTCTGTGGGGGGTGACATAAAAACTGGCAAATGCCTTGTTAAAGCTTACCCCTGCCAGTGCTGGAAAAAGCGTCCTGCTCGCCTACTCTCCCCGATAATTGTCCGCAGAAAGTACGCCCTCTGCGCGTTGCTAGGCAAAAGTCAGAAGGGGAAATATGTTCAGTTCGTGCACAGGGCTGCTGTATTCATGGCATTCTCCACACTCCCTTCCGCTCCAGGATTGAGAGTGGAAAGATTTTGCTATGACCGTGGGTCCAGGAGAGTGACTACCCAGTGAATCGGTGCCGAAATAAATTCTTTGAACGCTGAGGGTCACGGGATAGGAGCCTAGCATGAAATATCATATGTCGCCAGAAGGTCCCCAACGGCAAGATTTCACTCACTCACCTGGCCTGACTGCCCAGTTACTCCTCCTCCTCTTCTTCTGCCAATATGCTAAACAGGAAGGACATTCTGCAACAATGGTCACCTCTTATGTCTCGGCAAATTCTCCGTCCTCTTCATCCTAATCCTCCTCAACCTCCTCGATAGCGCTAGGCAACAGACCTAAGGGTTGCTTTGGCGATCACAAGGAATCTTTTCCCCCATCTCTGTGTGACGCGCCGAAAGCTTCCGACTTCATGTGACCAGAGAGTTTTCAAAACAGGCAAGAAAGCGGGATGGTTTGAGGTGATGATGGCGGGCATGGCATGCGGCCACTGCCATCTATGTTGACTCCTCAAAGTTACTAAGGCACCTGACAGTATCAGCCATCCACGTCCACAATCCTATGTAGACTTGAGGAGCGATGAGACTACCAGTTGGTGGAAGTTGAATCTGCAGCTACAATCGCTCGGCGCGCTGGTAAAACATCGGGATAACATGGTTAATGTTGATTCACCTCGTGGGCAAGCGACCAACCACAAACAGTCGGTGCGGGAAGTTGAGGGAGTGGCGCTGCGCTGCCCTGAGAGTGCAGCATCGGTGCTGGAACTTCCTGAAAATGCCAACGATGCGGCGCACCTTCGTGAGCCAAATCAGACAGAGCGGGGTTATGTTGAGGAACCGTGACCTATGAGATTTAACGACTGGGCCAGGCATTGGCACATGTGTCAGTCTGCGAGTTGCAGAGCCGCAACAGGTTACGGGCCGTTTGTCACCTACAACCCTGCCTGCTTCAGGTTCAGCGGTTTGACAGCAAACTCTTTTAGCTGCGCCGTGATGCCCTGTAATACTCTTGGGCGGTGTGCTTTTAGCGCCTCGGCTGAGCAGTTTGAGCAACGCCTGCGTCGGCTTAGGCAACGGCACTGCTGCGTGCCTTAGAGCCTACCGATGATGACGCCATTGCACGGCTGGTTGTTCGGAGGAGGAGGGGCGGAGGGTGGGAGGCGGAGAGCATTAGTAGGATTTGGAGACCTGGACCGAGGTTAGGCCCCGCATCCTCGGCGTCGGCAGTATATGGAGCAGCCCCAGGGTCAGAATCGGTACCAGCTCTCCCAAGTTAACCAATGTGCCGTCAGCGATATATAGTGGGCCTTGGCCCAGCCAGCAACTCGTCCACGGGTCCGTGGTCAGGTGGACCTTGGCAGAAACGGCGTTGGTCCAGGGCAGGATGATGTTCTCTGGAAACGTGCTGGTTGTGAAGGGCTGGACGGCAACTCGGAAACAGAAAATAAGAGTGCGAGGTGGGGATCGGATACGAGGGGCGGGCCGCCGAAATGCGGTTCGAAAGGCCTCAGTCTCTACCGCCTATAGAGGCAGCATCGCCAGGCTAAGCAACTTGGAGTGTGTACCGGAGTGAGCATCTTAGAGAGACCTTTAAAATAATGTCCATCTGCAAAAAGAAGGCAGAGGATCCCCAAACTCACATGTGAAAAACTTGTTGCATTCATTCCCAAGTAGACTCATGGTGTTTTTGCTCAAAAAGGTGCTATTCGTGTTCTGTTTAATAAATTAGCAAAAGTATCTTACATTTCTGTTTTTTTTTTTGTTAAGACGGGGTCAGAGTGTACATTGATGAGCAAAAAAGAAACTAATTTGATCTACCAATGGTTACAATGAAAATGGTATGGCCATGGCGCCCTTTAGACGCTTTTGAGATTATAACCCGAGGTCAGATTAAGGTTGGTTGGGGGGACATAGTAGGGCACTTCCCAGATTTCTTTCACTAAACGTAAGTTGCAAGCAATAAATATACGCTCCCCCCACCAACATGAATATATACAGCCTTCCCCTTAGAAGAACATATCCAGCTCTCAATGCACAATGCCATCCCAGTAACACATATATACACAGCACCACCCCCAGTACACATATAGACACAGGTCACATCTTGTAACAGTAAATAAAAGCACAACCCCCAGTCGTAACATGTATATACACAGCCCCCCGTAACAGTAGAATATATACACAGCTACCACTCCAGTAACACTTTGATATATACACAGCCCTAACCCACCCTATATTAATACATTGATATATACAATCCTCCAAAAATCATTATTTAGATATATACACAGTCCCCACAATTATGCGGATACATAGAATAATGCAACCAGATAAGTGATTATTGCTTAAGTGTTCTTATTTATAGTGTTCAACAAGGAATGGCAGGATTTTTGACAGGCAATGATGAATTAAGAAGGATGGTTAAAAGAGGCTATGTTTTTTCTGAATGTGAATATACAGACCAAGAGCAGAATCTAAGCATTACATCTACTTCAAAAAAAATTTACTAAGGCATATAAAGATCATGTTCGATTCTTCTGGGAAATTGAACCAATATTGAAAAATTCAATTGTTCCAAGACTTAAGATTGGACTGCTCCCAGTGGCCGGACTGAGGATCCCCTTCTCTTTCAAAAATGTGGCGGCAGGACGATCTATTGAATCCTCTCTTAGATGTTGCAAGCAACAGACTATAGGGCTCCCCACCAATAATGAATATATACAATTCCCTCAATAATGAAATATACATCTTCTCAATACACCAGCGCCACCCCCCAATAACACAACTTACCACAGCGCCACCACCAGGAACACATATATTACACAGCGTCACCAAATGCATATACAGGCAATAAGCATATATATGCACATACAATTATGTATATATATACATAATTGCTATATATTTATAAATAAGCCCCCTTATATACATAGATATATACACAGACCTCCTCCCCATAATACATAGAGATTACAGAATCCCTCCAGGAATACATAAATATATGCAGCCACTATCGGAATACCTTGATAATATGCATCCTTAAAAGTTGGAGCAAATAGTGGGGATCCCCTTCTCTTCAAAAATGTGCGGTTAGAGTCATTGAATACTCACTAAGATTCATGAAAACTGCTCTTAGTGAGGAGAAAAATGTTTTGAGTCAAAACTGAAAACCTTAAATAAATGTATAGAGGAATGGAAAAAAACAAATTGACTAATACCGAGTTTGAAAGAAATCTTACAACAGACATATACAAAAAATGTGGCCGTTATCAAAGAAAGAAAACACTTTCAGTTGAAGATAGATAATTGGACTTTAAAGAGAAAGAATTCTGAGCTTGGGGGGCAATACATGTGAACTGGAATAACCCCCCCCCCCTGAAATAGTGAAGGAGGGGTTGCAAGTAATAGGGATAGTGTCCCAAACACTTAAGGTAATCTGGCAGAGGCAACAATGTGGGAAGGGGTACTTCCCAGATCAATAGGAGCACTTCCAGTCAGACAGCATGGGGACGAGCCAAAAACACACAAGGGGCGTTATTTATCTAAGGGCCGTTCAAAGGCGACTTTCTACAGGGGTCTCCGCGCTCCAACTTACGAAAACCGGTAAAATAGATATTATTCATTTTTTGAAAAGAGCTTTAAAAAAAGCTCCCAAAATTTGTCCCAACTCCCCTTTGATGCCTTACATGGGCAAAAATTCTCTCAGTTACAGAACAAATGACAAAGTAATGAATTTGGTATCCATGAAAATGAACTTTAGGTCCTGTGATGGGAGGAGGGTCAATGGAAAATAAGAACAGGACTGTTTACATTTTGAGCCAAAATCTACACTCACCGGCCACTTTATTAGGTACACATGTCCAACTGCTCGTTAAACTTAATTTAATCAGCCAATCACAATTGCGGCAACTCAGTGCAGTAAGGCATGTAGACATGTTCAGGACAACCCCTGCAGTGCCAAACCGACGCATCAATATGGGGAAGAAAGGTGATTTGAGTGCCTTTGAACGTTGGCACTGGTTTGGGGCCAGAAGGGCCGGTGTCTGAGTTTCATAAAACTGCTGATATACTGGGATTTGCAAGCACAACCATCTCTAGGGATACAGAGAATGGGTCCGAAAAAGAAAAAACATCCAGTGAGCGGCAGTTCTGTGGACGTAAATGCCTTGTTGATGCAGAGGTCAGAGGAGAATGGGCCAGACTGGTTCAAGCTGATAGAAAGGCAAACAGTGCCTCAAATCGCCACCTGTTACAAACAAGGTGGCAGAAGAGCGTCTCTGAACGCACAGTAGTCGAACTTTGAGGCAGATGCGGTACAGCGCAGAAGACCACCGGGTGCCACTTCTTTCAGCTAAGAACAGGAAACTGAGGGTACAATTTGCACAAGCTCATCAAAATTGGACAGTAGAAGATAAGAATGCGCCAAGTCATAAAGCTGGAATCATCGCAGATGGTTTCTTGAACATGACAATGAGTTCATTTACTCAAATGGCCTCCACAGTCCAGATCTCAACCCAATAGAGCATCTTGGGATGTGGTGGAATGGGAGATTGCATCATGGATGGCAACCGACAAATCTGCCGGCCAAACTATGTGTGCCATCCTGTCAATATGGACAAATCTCTGAGGAATGCTTCCAGCACCTTGTTGAATCTATGCACGAAGAATTGAGGCAGTTCTGAAGGCAAAAGGGGGTCAACCCGTACTAGCATGGTGTACCTAATAAAGTGGCAGTCGAGTGTATTATATAATAAATTTTTTTCTTTTACTACGCTCTTTTTTCTTTCCTTTGACCCTGTGGCTTTCGACAGCATGATCATGCTGACAGCATCTTACACTTATGTGTGCACACTTTTCGGTGACACCGCTATCTGTAAAAACTGTATAAATTTTTGAGAATTCACTATCCCTGTAGCATTCATAAATTATCCAGAAATGATTCAACTTTGTGGGTTATTCATATATATATTGTTCCCTTTTATCTTTTTTTACTTTGAATAAATTAATAATGATACAGGTAACATTTGTTGATATCTAATTTAGGGATATATGCGGTCATTAGTTTCTTAAATTCAAACTCTGCTGTAGTGGGCACTTGCTCCGTTAATTAACATTGTGCTCAGAGCTCACAGTCCCTCGAATAATAGCTTTTCTTTGATTAACGCATCACAGACTTTAACCACACGTACCTTTTGGTACTTCATGCGAGGGGAACTGTAACCAATGTGATCGCATGGCGCAGGCGCAGTTTGATTCAAGTCCTCTGAGCGGCTTAATCAGCATACTACTGGAAACTGACCACACGTAGACTCAGCTGTACTCTGATCAGGTGAGGCTCGCGTCCCAGGTGGGGGAGCTCCCACCATTTGCACATAAAGATGCCACAGGAACTCTAAGCTTAATTTCCCCTAATGAAGTTACTGTGAGTGATGGACACGCGTGGGGATGGATACGCACACTCCCTGATTATTTTGGTGTTAGCTCTCTCTCCACAGCCATGCCCACTTTAGATCTTTTTTTGGGATCTACACTCACCGGCCACTTTCTTAGGTACACCATGCTAGTAACGGGTTGGACCCCCTTTTGCCTCAGAACTGCCTCAATCTTCGTGCCATAGATTCAACAAGGTGCGGAAGCATCCTCAGAGATTTTGGTCCATATTGACATGATGGCATCAACACAGTTGCCGCAGATTTGTCGGCGGCAGATCCATGATGTGAATCTCCCGTTCCACCACACCCAAAGATGCTCTATTGGTGAGATCTGGTGACTGTGGAGGCCATTTGAGTACAGGAACTCATTGTCATGTTCGAAAAACCAGTCTGAGATTTGATTCAGCTTTATGACATAGTGCATTATCCTGCTGAAAGTAGCCACATGTTGGGGGTACATAGTGGTCATAAAGGGAATGGACATGGGTCGCAACAAACTCAGGTAGGCTGTGGCGTTGCACGCATGTCAATTGGTACCAAGGGCCCCAAGGCAAGGTGCCAAGAAAATATTCCCACACCATGACACACACCACACAGCCTGAACCGTTGATACAAGGCAGGATGGATCCATGCTTTCAGTTGTTGACGCAAAATTCTGACCCTACCATCGAATGTCGCAGCAGAAATCGAGACTCATCAGACCAGGCAAGGTTTTCAATCTTATACTGTCTAATTTCGATGAGCTTGTGCAAATTGTAGCCTCATGTTTTCCTGTTCTTAGTGAAAGGAGTGGCACCCAGGTGGTCTTCTGCTGCTGTAGCCCATTCTGCCTCAAAGTTCGACGTATGTGCGTTCAGAGAGCTCTTCTGCCTACCTTGGTCGTAAAGGGTGGGCGATTGAGTCACTGTTGCCTTTCTATCAGCTTGAACCAGTTCTGCCCATTTCGCTCTGACCTCTGGCATCAAACGGCATTTTGCCCAAGAACTGCCGCTCACTGGATGTTTTTTTTTTTCGGACCATCTCTGTAAACCATAGAGATGGTTGTGCGTGAAAAATCCCAGTAGATCAGCAGTTTATGAAATACTCCGACCACCTTCTGGCACCAACAACCATGCCACGTTCACAAGGCACTCAAATCACCTTCTTCACACATATTGATGCTCGGTTTGAACTGCAGGAGATTGTCTTGACCATGTTCTACATGCCTAAATGCACTGAGTTGCCGCCATGTGATTGGCTGATTAGAAATTAAGTGTTAACGAGCAGTTGGACAGGTGTACCTAATAAAGTGGCCGGTGAGTGTATATTTGAGGTATTTTGTCATGGTGGAGTTGATTGTATATTGGTTTTGATTGTACATACCATTCTGTCTTTGAACCACTGTATCTTGTTTAGCACATATTGAATTGGCTTGTATTCAGATTATTATATCATGTGTTGTATCTATGGGTGACGCCCACCTTTCAGATTTGTGCAATCAGGGTTTCAGTGCTAGTGAGCAGATTCTATTCACCGCACTATGCTATACTTTTTAAGTTTTTTTATATTTTATGTCTGGTCTTTGTATAGTTGTAATAATTAAGAATATTTTACAAGTATTTCTTGGGTTGTTATGGCACATCTTTCTTGTGAATAGCATATGACTTATACAGTGTCCATGTACCCATTTTTTATGGATTGTTGTGCGGGTCCCACATCTTGTTTTTGACTTATAGATTATATATTATTTGCTTTTGGTATATCCCTTGTATTGTTCCTACATAATTTATTCTTTTTGGGATTACTATATTGGTCTTTTAGCTAATAAAGATTTAATTATTTGTAAACGCTCGTCCTCTGTGACTGGTAAGTTTAGCTGTATTGCTTGAGTCTGTGAAAGAGTCTAGCAAGCAAAAGCTGTTCTAAAAATTGTATTATAAGCGATTGCCTAGAGTATTGCTCAGCTTCTGAATCTTCTTTGTGTAAAGGCTTGCATAAAACTCTTTTCCAGAATCTCGTAGAGGAGCATCAATGGCTATAAGTCTGCACACACCTGCAAGGTGGCCTTAATTGGCAAACTCTTACTTACTGACTCTAGTCAAAAGTCTCTCACTCAGATAACCAGTTCCCTACACTGTACTAAAGAGACATAGCCACATTAAGAAGTGCTGTCTACAGTTGGGAACCTGTTCCTTGTTAAATAGATATCTTAATCTCACATCATGCCATTAGGCTTCCTGAAATTCATGCTCTAAGGATGCCTTACAATGTAGCAAAAGAGGCATGGTTTTCCTTGTCCCGCATAGAAAAAAATATGTGTATATTTCCCATAAAACTCTTGGAAAGCTGATGCAGTGGTGTCAGTTTCTGTCACAGTCGATCCTGTCAAGAAATGGAGTGTGGTTACATAAAAACAGACTTGGGCTTTTTAAAGAAGACTAGGCATCTTTTGTCCCATGTGCATAAAATGTGCAGGTATAATCAAACATAATTAAAGATTATTAAGGGGCATAATTAAAGGGCAAGAATAGGTAATCTAGCCTTTGGTACTTGTTGTGGGCTTAAGAGTGGAAGTAATAGTCCTCATCCATCGACTGTTGATTCCTCCACACAGTGACTTCTGTGTGTATGTATGTATGTATGTCCGCTAAAGGAATTTGCACTTACAATCACCAAATTTTGCACAGCCAAAATTTTCACCCCGCGCTTTCCAAAATCCACCTATTACCGACCATATACAGGAGCAATTGTATGCTGTCGCTGTGGCAGTTGGAAGCTGAGCCGTGATTGGTTGCTGATCTGCCACAGATCATTAATATGAGCTCTAAGCTCTGATTGGTTACTATGAGCAATGAGTAGAAGACAACTTATGTGTGAGGTAAGGATAGGAATACAAAGATGGGGAGATTTATAAGAAGTGTCTAAGGTAAACCTGTTACAGTTGCCCATGGAAACCAATGAGAGATCAGCTGTAATTTGATAAAGCTGTGCATAAAGGACACTTGAGCTCTGATTGGTTTCCATGGGCAACTAGAGAATTTGTGGTCTCAGACACTTCTGATAAATACCCCCATTTACAAAGTGACAGAGACTGTCACCGGAATGAGAAAGAGACTGCCGGTGACAGTCATTAAAAAGAGACTGTTGGCGACAGACAGTCACTAAAATGAGACTGTTGGCGACAGACAGTCACTAAAATGAGACTGGCGGCAACAGGCAGTCATTGAAAGAGACTACCAGCAACAGACTGTCACTGAAAGAGATTGTAGGCAACAGTCACTGGAATGAGACTGTCAGTGACGGACAGTCACTGAAAGACTGCCAGCAAAGTTCTCACTTGCGTGGGGGGTGCAATTTTACAGTATTTCAACATTAGCATGTGTACCCTCCTTAATCTTTCGGACCACAAAAGAAAGAAGAACTGAGCACAGTTAGTAACTAGAGATGAGCGAGCACTAAAATGCTCGGGTGCTCGTTATTCAAGACGAACTTTTCCAGATGCTCGAGTGCTCGTCTCGAATAACGAGCCCCATTGAAGTCAATGGGAGACCCGAGCATTTTTTTAATAAAACTGAACAGTAAAAGAACAGTGCAAAAAAAAAAATTCCAGATGTTTGCAGATGTTTTACTTGTAAGAACACATTGAAATAACACTATTCTTCACTTTGCAGGTGTTCGCGCGTGTCTCCCGCTAAGTTAGGAGATGTGCACGAACATCTGGAATGTGAAGAATAGTGTTCTTTCAATGTGTTCTGCACTTAAATGCTCCTGTATTCACTGTTTTTAATGTTTTAATTCTATTCTTCACATTGCAGGTGTGCGCGCGTGTCTCCCGATAGGTTCGGAGATACGCGCACACAGCTGCAAAGTGAAGAATAGAATTAAAACATTAAAAACAGTGAATACAGGACCATTTAAGTGCAGAACACATTGAAAGAACAATATTCTTCACATTCCAGATGTTCCGAACATCTCCGAACCTAGCGGGAGACACGCGCGAACACCTGGAAAGTGAAGAATAATGTTATTTCAATGTGTTCTTACAAGTAAAACATATGCAAACATGTGTAATATTTTTTTTTTTTACAATAAAAATACTTTTATTCAATTTATTTTATTAATTTACTGCTCGATCTCGAGCCGGCGAGATACTCGTCCGAGTAACGAGCCGGTCCGAGTATGCTAATACTCGACCGAGCAGTATACTCGGACGAGTATACTCGCTCATCTCTATTAGTAACCTGATGAATCATACACAATTCATCTGGAAACATGCCCTGATATAGCCTAAAAACTTTTGTAACATATATGTTTGAGCATAAAACATGAGAAAGAAAACTGGATAGATGCCAGCTAAAATAAAAAGGCTATCCAGAATGAGTGGCATTAGTAAGACACATACAAGGTAACCATCAAATAGTTAAAGAAAAACATTTATGTTAGATTTTACCAAACCAGGGATGCAAGTAGTACAGCAATTCTACAGCTGCTAGGCGTCTAGGTCTCTTCTACTTTATAACTGGGTGAAGAGGAGATGTAATCGTCTATGTGAGGACTGACCTGGATAATTGCAGCAATTTCAGCATCGGACAATTCAGTTGCGTCAGGCCTGGCTCCATCTGGCACGACCTTGGGAAAATGCTGTGACGGCTGAGAGGAGAAATGTTTCTTGAAATATTAGGCTTTCTTTTGGCCCTTTGCTGGGTATGGCCTGGGGGAGTTCATGGGATATCTACCACCGTATCTTACCATTTTCCTGGTAAACTGACGATGGGTTATGTGTATTTTGCTTATGGGGCTCTGGAACTAGACTGCTATCTCATGCAGCAGCAATCTCCACCCCCCCCCAAGAATTATCATTTTTTTTTCATCCAGGTCTAATACTCTAGTTTTAAAAATATGAATTGGGGAACAAGCCCCAAGATACATAACATCTTTTGTACCATCTTCCCCCTCAAAAAATATATACACTACCACTCAAAAGTTTGGGGTCACCCAGACAATTTTGTATTTTCCTTGAAAACGCATACTTTTATTGTTCAAATGAGTTGGAAAATGAATTGAAAATATATTACATACATTGACAAGATTTGAAATAATAATCTTTTTCTTTCAAACTTTGCTTTTATCAAATAATGCTCCCTTTGTTGTAATTTCAACATTGCAAGCCTTTGGCATTCTAGATATTAACTTGCTGAGGTAATCTGGAGAAATTTCACCTCATGGTTTCAGAAGCCCCTCCCACAAGTTGAATTGGTTTGATGGGCACTTTTTTGCATACTATGCGGTCACGCTGATCACACAGCAGTTCAATAGGGTTGAGATCTGGTGACTGGGCTGGCCACTCCCATTACATACAGAATACCAGCCTGCCTGCTTCTTCCCTAAATGGTTTAGGCATAATGTGGAGATATGCTTTGGGTCATTGTCCTGCTGTAGGCATGGCCTTGCAAAATGGAGTGATAGCCTACTTTAACACCCATGCCGATGTATATGCAGAGGAGTAGTTGCGAATAAGCCCCTTTG
Source organism: Engystomops pustulosus (assembly GCA_019512145.1). Taxonomy (NCBI): domain Eukaryota; kingdom Metazoa; phylum Chordata; class Amphibia; order Anura; family Leptodactylidae; genus Engystomops; species Engystomops pustulosus. The sequence continues at coordinate 75,878 of WNYA01000624.1, forward strand.
TCTGTGTGTCCCCAGCAGGTTAGCCTGTACAACTCACTTCAGGGTCATATAGTTAGATAGAGGTAATTATGCAGCGGTAGATACACGGCTTTTGTGTTTACGAATTTCCCAATTGTAGATTTTATACTTTCTACCATTGTTCCATTTTTTTCAATTTCATTTTTTATTGTGATGTTTTTAGGATCGGTGTGCCAATACCGGATGTACGTGTTTTCACGAATTGCACGTGGCGAGGCGTTAATGGATGTTTGTAACAATTTTTATACACTTTTCGATTTTTGGACAAATAAAGACTGCAAGTTTTAATGAAATCCTCTGTGCCGTAGTGATCAAAGAAACTCTTTTTCCTCCATTCTTTTTATGGACCGGTGCCCAGAACTGGACAGCATATTCCAGGTGAGGCCGAACCAATGCCTTGTACAGTGGTAATATTACATCCCTATCACGAGAGTCCATACCACTTTCGATGCATGACAAAATCCTACTGGCTTTAGAGGCAGCTGATTGACATTGCATGCTGCTATTCAATTTATGATCTACTAGTACCCCCAGGTCCTTCTCAACAAGGGACTCTCCCAGATTTACTCCCCCAAGGACATATTTTGCCTTTGGATTATTAGCCCCAGGTGAATATCCTTACATTTATCCACATTAAACCTCATTTGCCAAGTAGATGACCAAACATTCAGTTTGTCACCCTACAGCCTATGAACATCCTCCATAGACTGTATTTCACTACACAGCTTGGTGTCATCTGCAAAAATAGACATAGTGCTATTAATTCCTACCTCTACACCACTACACCAATTCCTACACCACTCATAACTGATGACCATTCTGAGTAAAAATCATTGACCATAAATCTCTGGATACGATCCTTCAGCCAGTGCTCAATCCAATTGCAAATTATTTCTGCCAAACCAATAGCCCTAATTTTACCCATCAAGCGTCTATGGGGGACAGTGTCAAATGACTTTGCAAAGTCCAAGAACACAATATCCACAGCTGCTCCTCCATCCAGGCATCTTCTCACCTCTTCATAGAAGCAGATCAGGTTAGTTTGACAACCTCTATTCTTAGTAAACCCATGCTGGCTGTCACATATTAAACTATTTGATGTCTCATACTCCAGTATATAGTCTTTTACTAACCCTTCAAATAATTTTCCCACAATGGAAGTTAAGCTTACAGGACTGTAATTGCCTGGCGAAGTTCTAGAGCCCTTTTCATATATTGGCACCACATTTGCCTTGCACCAGTCACTTGGCACCACACCAGACATTAAGGAATCCCTGAAGATTTTAGACAGTGGTACAGCAATAACAGAACTGAGTTCTTTAAGAACTCTGGGGTGTAACCCATCTGGTCCAGGAGTCTTGTACACATTGATTTTATTGAGCTCAGATTGGATCATGTCTACATTCAGCCAGTCTAGTATATTACAGGATGCATGACCCCACTGGCACCACCCACATCAGAAGTTCTTTCTTCTATTGTATAAACGGAGCTAAAAAAACCTATTAAGTATCTCTGCCTTCTCTTGGTCTCCTGTCACCGGTGCCCCATTTTCAGAATAAAGGGATCCAACCTGTTCTGACCCTTTTTTTATTTGCATTGATATATGTAAAAAATGTCTTGGGATTTGTTTTGCTATCTTTAGCCACCTGTCTTTCATTTTGTATTTTGGCTGACCTCCTTTTTACAGATTTTGGTAAGTTTTTTTTAAGTATTGAAAGCCTCAGGTGACCGGTCAGATTTATACTTTTTGAATGCCCTCTTTTTCTTATTAGTTGTTCTTTGTAGCTGTAAGCCACACGGGGTGTAATCTAGCCCGTCTATGCTTGTTACCTATTGAAATAAATTTAGTAGTATAAAAACCAAGGATAGATTTGAATTTTTCACATTTAACATTAGTATCATCATTTGACAGTATCTGATCCCAGTCTATAGCCTGTATTGCAGCCCTGAATTTCTGGAAATGAGTTCTCTTAAAATTCAAAGTTTTCGATTTTCCCACCTGTTTCTGCTTTTTACAGTTTAAGAGGAAAATAATTATATTATGATTGCTGTTCCCAAGGGGTCCCCGAACACCAACATTTTGGACAATCTCCTCATTGTTAGAAATCACAAGGTCCAACAATGCGTCACCTCTTTTGAGATCTTCTACCCTGATTTACTAATGTTTATTATCCAATGATGTTTCACCTTTGTAATTGGAGTGTGATTGGAGAGTGAGCTACCACCTGACCAGAGACTAACAAAACCCTTGGACAGGAAGTGACAAGCTCTCTTTAGGCCCAGCTCCTCACTGAAGAGCAGCTCTTGGAACCCAGCTCTCTTACCGGAGAGACCTTAGAGCACATGCTCTGACCACAGGCCTCCTATGCCTCAGCTAATCTTCCAGAACACACACTGAGTGACCAGAGACAGAGTGTCAATGCATCACTAACACAGACACATAGAACACCCAGGACAAAGCTGCAGCTTCCATACCTGGACACAGCTACCTCCCAGCCTGAACCTACTACCAGGCTGGTGAATCTACTCCTGAAGATCACTCCCCATAACCACTCCAGTAATCCGGACTTCTCCAATAATCCAGCATCTGTTCTGAAATCGCTTGGCCCTTTGCCTGCAGTTGTTCCAATAAAGAACCGTGAGTTGCTTTTGCACAACGTTGCCTCCGTCTGGTCCCTGTATATGGCTGTATCATCAAGGGCTCCCCCAACCATTACCCAGGGACATACACTATGGACACTAAGGGATTGCCCCAGGGAGAACCGGAAGCTGGTGTGCATGACCACCGGAGCAGGAACGGCAACAGGTAAGTGAAGCTGCGAATCCACTGGAGCATGGAGAGGGGCGTGGCTGAGCCCGTGAGCCGGGACGTTGGTCGCAGGAGCCCCCATGACACAGCTCAAAGGAAGGTCAGTTTTATAGCTTCTCAAATCAGCCAAACTGTTTTCAGATGTGCTAGTATACTTGAACAAGGGTTTTCCAAACATCCATTAGCCTTCTTACACAGTTAGCAATCACAATGTACCATTAAACCACTGAAATGGTAGGTGTTAGAAATGGATCTATATATACCTATGTAGATATTTCATTAAAAACCAGAAGTTTGCAGCTAGAATAGTAATTTACCACATTAAGAATGTATAGAGTGTATTCATGATATCATAGTATGATAGTAAAAGAGGTTAGAAAAAGACATCAGTCCATCAAGTCCAACGTTTACCTTATATTGCATTAATCCAGAAGAAGGCAAAAACTTTGCAAGGCTGATGCCAGTTGGCCCAAATCAGGGAAAAATTCCTTCCCGACCCCTAATATGGCGGTCAGAATAACTCCCTGGATCAACAGAAACTAGTAATAAAAAGTTCTATTCCCATACAAAGTTATATTATTGCTCTCTAGGAAGGCAATCAGGCCCATTTTGAACATGTTCAAATTATCAGCCATTACAACATCTTGTGGCAGAGAGTTCCATAGTCTGACTGCTCTTACAGTAAAGTACTTTTCTCTATGGCGATGGTAGAACCTATTCTCCTTTAGGCACAGAGGATGCCACCTGGTCCTGGCCATAGGCCTAGGTATAAAAAATCTTTGGAGAGATCCTTGGACTGACCATTCAGGTATGTGTACATTGTAATCAGGTCTCCCCTCAATCGTCTTTTTTATAAACTGAATAATCTCAAATTAGTTCTATTATGCCCTTTTTATACACTGGTGCCCAAACTGTACACAATGGGGCTCAATCACTAAGGGTCCGAACGATGCATCTTCGTCGGGTTTCCAGAATATTTCCGATTTGCGTTGAATTGTCCCGGGATTTTGGCGCACGTGTTCGGATTGTGTCACTTTGGCACCGGATTTCACATAGCATAAATCGGGGGACGTGGCAGTCGGACAACCCAACGGATTCGGAAAAACCACGGAATTTAAATAAGAATTTGTGTTGCAAGATCAGCACTTACATGCACCGGGACGAAGAAGGTGAAGTCCAGCGGACCTCGGCGCAGCAGCGACACCTGTTGGATATTGGGTGCATGGACCTTGGTGAATCCCGGCCGACCCGAATCAACATCGGACAAAGCGCCGTGGGATCACGAGTGGACCGGGTAAGTAAATCTGCCCCAATATTCCATGTGTGTTCTGACCATAGGGCAAAACTATGTGCTTATCATGAGAATCTATTCCTCTCTTAATACATCCTATAATTTTTAATTCGAAGCAGACCCATGGCTCTGATCACTAAAATTGAGTTTACTTTCCACCAATTTCCCATCAGTTTTACCAAGAATTTTATAATTTAACACCTAATTATAAATTTAATTTCCTCGACCCAAGTGCATAACCTTTAAACCATTAAACCTCTTCTGCCATTTGTTATACTATACTCCATTATAATTACTTTACAGAGCTTAGTATCATCTGCAAATATAAACATTTTACTTTGTAAATCTTCTAAGAGGTCATTAATAAATATATTACGAAAGATGTGGCCCCAATACTGACCCCTGTGGCACCCCACTGGTAACGTCAACCCAATCAGACAATGTGCCAGTAAAGACAACCCTTTGTTTTCTATCACTAAACCATGTGCTTACCCAAATCCATACGTTTTCCCCTAGTCCCAGCTATCTAATTTTATAAATGATAAAATAATAATAGAAATAATGGTCTATCTATCAGGGCTCGGGGATTTGTCTATTTAAGTGGTGTAGAGATGGTGTCATACCTCTTCCTGTGCTAAGCAGCTGACATTCAATGTAGGATTTACATAATTTCTCATTATGTTTTTCCCATGGTACTTTCCTGGGTAAAGACAGTTGAGAAGAAGACATTCAATAGATTGGCCATTTCCACCATGAACACCAAGTTATTCCTCAGAGGGCCCACACTCTCGGTTTTTATTTTTTTACTATTCATATATTTGTAAAATCGTTTGGGATTATTTTTACTTTCCTTGCCAATTTTTCTTTCAGTTTCTATTTTTGATGCCTTTATCTGATTTTTACAGGATTTATTTTTCTCCTTATAGTCCTGTAACGCCTTATGGCTACCTTTGTGTTTTAGTAACCTAAATGTCTTATCATTCTTTTTTATTGCTCGCATTACAGTACCAGTTAGCCAGAAAGTTTGTTTTCCTATTTGTGTTGTGCTTATTTCCATATGGTATATGTCATTCACAGGAACTTTTTAGAATGTTTTTAAAAACATCCCATTTATTTTTGGTGCTTTTATTTTTAAGAACATTGTGCCAGTTTATACTCATAAGGTGATCCCTTTGCTGTTGAAAATTAGAAGGTCAAAGTTCAGAGTTCCCCTTGCCCCTCTTCTAAATGTCACATTGAAGAATAATTCAAAGTGAATGATTTTGTGGTCACTGTTACTTAGGTGACCCTAAACCTGTAATTCTGGTGTTTATTTAATGTTAGCTTCATTGAAAGAAAAAGTGCTTTTCTTTAAAATATAAGGAAATTTCTAAGTGACCCCAAACTTTTCAGCAATAGTGTATAAACATATCTATTTATATGTTGGAGAAATCATATCTACAAAAAGATACAGAAGCTATGTTTTACGAGTGGTAGATATTTGTAAAGACCTCACATGTTTCTTTTTATTTATGTTTCTTTTTATTTAGATACCAGTCGTGATTAGTAGATCTGTTGAAATTTTAAAATACTGTTCCCAACCAGTAACACTTACGATTGGTGTTGGCAGTGTCATTTAAACTATTGCTGCAGCACATACGTCGCCGCTAACTTGACGACATCGGGGAGTGGGCACGCGACCACAGCAATTTAAATTCAAAGAGTTAAACACATGAGGAAATTGAGACGAACTTTGCAGTTCAGGTAGGCTCAACACTGGATACCAGTCTGAAAAAGCTATATACTTACTGACACTAATGATGCAAAAAAGTTTATAATCTCTCAAGTCTGTGTATCGTAGTTGGGGTCTCATAGCAAAAGAGGAAATGGGGTAATACCTGGTGTACAATAAAAATCAACTAAACTAAATGCAAACAGCAGGGTAAAGGCTATTCATTGGTCAGCAAACTAAACAGTCATTACCATGGTCTCCTGCATAAAGGGGAACCAACATGGCAATGGCATTGTCTTGGTCGGTGGTGGAGGACTCACTGAACGACCACAATCGATGACGTGAACAGACACCTGAGAGCGTAGTCTAAGTGGCACCCGCAAAGCGGGTTGGACTTTCTGTGGTGGGATACCACCAAGTTGCTCCACAAACAAAACTTGCTCTTGGTGGTGGCCAAAGCGAGGTACAGAATCGTCAGGCAGAATCAGAGTCGTGGTCAGGCAGAAGCTCAGGACAGGTGGCACAGGATCAGAGTCGGTGACATAGCAGAAGGTCAAGACAGGCAGCAGGAATGGAAACAGCGGAAAATCACAAGAATCACAGTGTACAGCTTTCTGTTAGGATATGAGGCACAAAAATCCGGCAGGGGGACAGGAAGTGGCCAGTGTGAATCAGCAGCGCCCTGGCTTTTTAAATCTCACAGAGCCGGTGCGTGCACGCCCTAGGAGGCAAGGCTGCATGCCGGACCACGGAAGCCAACGCTGGAGCGAGGAGAGATGAGAGAGCCTGCGGATGATCTGGTGGGGCACACAGAAGCACACAGGTGCACCTGAGACCCGTGACATGGGTCGCAGGAGCACCCGTAACAGTACCTCCCCCCTTCAGCCTCCCCCTCTTCCTGGCCTGAAACCCCTGAGGAACACCACGGTCCAGGATGTTGTCTTCAGGCTCCCAAGATCGCTCCTCTGGCCAAGGACCAAGTTTGTAGCTGGGAATCTTCAGCCAGACATACCTGGAGGACAGCCACACTTTATCACGCAGAGAGAAGACCTGAGGGAGCCTGCGTTTTATGTCTGCCTTGGTTTTGGTTTCAGCGGATTCTCCCGAAGAAGAGAATGAGGAGTCTGCTCCCAGATGGACTTAAGATCTTGGACCAAGTCATCCACGGCAGGAACATCAGAAAGCATGGAGAGAGGGAGAGGTGGGAGTGGATGCCATCCATAAACAATGAAGAAGGGAACGGAACCAGCAGATTTAGAGTCCAGAGAATTATAGGCAAATTCCACCCAAGGTAACAGAGTGGACCAATCATCCTGTCGGGTGGAAACAAAATGCCATAGATAGCAGCCCAGAGTCTGATTAACTCTCAACTTTCCCATTAGACTGCGGGTGATAGGCAGAAGTCCAGCTTTACTTGAATTTGGCTGCACAAGGAACGCCAAAATCGGGAAAAAAACTTGATCCCCCGGTCCGAGACAATGTGCAGAGGGAGTCCATGAAGCCGGAAGACGTGGAGGAAGAACAAGCTGGAAAGAAGAGATGACTGTAGGCCAGGTAGAGGAATGAAGTGGGACATTTTAGAAAAATGGTCAGCGACCACCCAGATGATGGTATTACCAGTAGATGGTGGTCATTTACTAAGGGCCCGATTCGCGTTTTCCCGACGTGTTACCCGAATATTTCCGATTTGTGCCAATTTCCCCTGAATTGCCCCGGGATTTTGGCGCACGGATTCGGAAAAAACGCATTTAAAAAAAAAATCTGTTGCGGAGCTTGCACCTACCTTCACTCAGCCGGGCTCGGTGAACTCCAGTGCGTTCCGATGCTTTTCAGCGCAGCAGCGCCACCCCTGGTGACGGCGGAGGAACTACCTTAATGAATCCCGGCCGGACCCGAATCCAGCGCAGAGAACACGCCACTGGATCGCGAATGGACCGGGTAAGTAAATATGCCTCATTGTTTCTTAAAATTTGCAGGTTGAGGCTTCTGTCCTTATCTGCACTTATAATGCTGAGTATTTTCTCAGCCTGTAAATACACAAGTGAGTCTCTGCAGTGACCCATCAATGAACCAGCCTTAAACGAGTCAAATAAAAGCCAAACAAAAGCCCCTCCGACATGTTTTGCCAGAAAACCAGATTCATCAGGGGATAGGTTTATAGGCGGTGGCAGTAGCAGACCTGCTGGCTTGAGACGTGATGACTTATTTCAGCACAGGAAGTGCAGGAAGTCTTGTACATCCTTGACCAGACCTGGCCACCAATAGAAACAAGAGATGACAGCAGATCTCTGCACCCAAGGTTGCCCAGCCACACAAAAGCAATATCCTTAAGTTAGTATCCTCTGGAGAGCAGGTCAGTCATTGGTCTTACCAGGAGTAATTTGCTGTATATCCACGGGGGCAAAAAACCATAAGCTGTTCAAGATGAACAATATGTGGAGGAGTCAGTTTGTCCCCAATCACATTGGGGACACAAGAGAGAGCATCTTCTTTGACATTCTTCTCTGCTGGATGAAAATGGATGAGGAAATTAAAGTGAGAGAAGAAAAGGAACCAACGAGCCTGTCGTGGATTGAGATGCTGAGCAGTCTGGAGATAAAGGAGATTCTTGTAATCAGTATATATACAGACCGGATGTCTTCCTTCCAAAGCAAGCTTTATGGCCAGAAGTTCCAGATCACCTATGGAGAAGTTCTGCGGCCGAGATTTTCAAGAAGAAGCTGCACGTGAGAGTTTGGCCTTTGGACCTATTCCGGTTGAGAACTGCACCAGCTCCTACTGAGGAGGCGTCGACCTCTAGCAGGAATGGTTTCTCCATATCAGGCCCTGTATTCAAACAGCATGAAGAGATACTCTAAATGCCCATCACGAGTATTGAAGGCAGTTTTCCATTCATCACCTTCATTGATACGGATGAGATTTTATATTTTTTAAACTTTTTTTTTATTTTTACTATTTTTCAAACTCCCTAATTGAACCCTAGGTTGATTGCTTGATCCTATCATATACTGCCATACTACAGTAGTAGGTCATAGGCTGTCATAGAAACCGATCGCCTCTGATGATGTCACAGGGAGCGATGATCCTCGCCTAGATGGGCACTGCCATTTTTTTTAAGTTGCCGGCAAAGCTACCACAGATCACGGGTGTTAACGATAAATAAACAGCAATATGCAGCATAGACTTACCGGCTATGGAGAGGGCTCAGCCTGTGAGCTCTCTCCATGCACCTGGTGTGTGACGTACTATTACGTCACATGTCGGTAAGAGGTTAAGTCCACGATAGTCTATGCATGGATAGAGAACCATCCTTCTTAGCCATGAAGAAGAACCCAGCAATGGCAGGGGAATATAAGCCCTTCTGCAGATTCTCCTACACATAGGCTGACATAGCCGCAGTTTCGGGCGCAGAAAGTGGGTTCACCTGACCCGAGGAGGAGACATGCCGGCAACAGTTCTACCTGAATCCAGGAAGGCAGAAGTTTGAAACTGGCTACCCAACCAAAAGGACAGGTATGTTTAGGTGTGGAAAAGCTTTGCTCTCACCGAGGGACACTTCTACCAGAAACCCTAGGTGCCTGCATTTCCCGAACGCTGAGAATGGAATAGACAAGTCCAGAGAAAGTCTTGCACAAAAGAGACACAGATCTCCTATCCACGGAGAGAGCTCATGGGGTGTCAGACAAGCGCTATACATATCCTTTGGAAGACAGGGGCCAAACAGGGCAGACGGCAGATCTTGGTTTGTGCTTGTTTAAAACACTGCTCCTCTGGAGGAGAAATGAGAAATGTATGTCAATTTGGGTGATGAGGTCCTCTGTGAAGACGGCAGGTCATGCGAAGACAGAGCGTTTTTGGCTAGACTATGAGGCACAAAGATCCAGCAGGGGGCACAGGAAGAGGCATCAGGGCAGCAGCCGGCCAGCGGTTATCAGCGGCGTGCTGGCCCTTTAACTTTCACAAAGCCCTAGGACAGTGATGGCGAACCTTTTAGATGCAGAGTGCCCAAACTACAATCGAAACCCACTTTTATGTCGCAAAGTGCCAACATGACAATGTAAGCAGTAACCTATTGATCTCTGCTGTACCACAAGTTTCAATCATATTGGCGTCCTGAGGACACCATACAATAGAAATCAGGAAACATTCGGATTGTAGCCTTCCTCCAGGGTGCCCCGAAGAGGAAGAAACAGGGGACCCAAAGCAGAAGCTCCAATGATAATCCATCTCTGTCCACACCTTCTGGCTCCTCCTGTAGTCCTGACAGCCAAGTAGGTGTCACTTTAAAATAGCACTGAGCGTGGCGGGCCGTGGGCTGTCTTGGACTGCAAGAGGAAGCCTTGAGTCCTATCTGGTAAATTCTTTGCTGGGTGCCCACAGAAATGGCTTTGAGGGCCACCTCTGGCACCTGTGCCATAGGTTCGCCATCACTGCCCTAGGAGGTGGGGACGCAAATGCTGGACCATTCATGCTGGAGTGAAGAGAGGCAAGAGAGCATGTAACTGGCCTGGTGGGGCATCCAGAGGCACATGGGTGTGCCTGCGACCCGAGACATGGGTCGAATGAACACCCGTGGCAGACATAAAGCCTCAATTCTTTCCTATACCTAAAACTCCTAAATCATCATCAATAATATCTTGAATGTAAAATTGCTACAGTCCAGAAATAGTGTGCACTAATACGCAGTTCATAAAAGTGCTTTTGTCCGTGAAAAGTGCTTTTGTCCGTGAATGGTGTGCACTAATGGGTAGATTATAAAATTGCTGTTGTCCATGAATAGCGCACATTAATACCTTGATTCCTTTAATTGTAAAGGTGCTGTGTAAAGGTCAGTGAATAGTGCACACAAATACATTTATTCCTGCATTAAAAATGTGCGGTTGTCAGTGAAGAGCACAGACTAATACATAGATTGTAAAAGTTCTGTTATTACCGTGAATACTGCGTAATAATATGGCACTTAGTACAAGGAGGCAGAATGTGACTTACATGGTGGAGAATTATCTGTCCATGCATCTCCTGGTACTGAAGGATGGGAAAATTTGACACATGGCCAGATCTTACCCTCTACGCCTTGCATATGCTGTCCTGCCTGTGGCTAGTATGCTGTCAGACTATGGGGGTCATTTACTAAGGGCCCGATTCGCGTTTTCCCGACGTGTTACCAGAATATTTCCGATTTGCGCAGACTTTCCCTGTATTGCCCCGGGATTTTGGCGCACGCGATCAGATTTTGGCGCATCGGCGCTGGCATGCACGCGACGGAAATCGGGGGCGTGGCCGAGCGAAAACCCGACGGATTCGGAAAAACCGCCGCATTTAAAACAAAAAAAGTGTCGCTTGGGACGCGCTTACCTTCACTTGGTCCGGCCCGGTGAATTCTAGTGCGGAACGATGCTTTTCAGTGCAGCAGCGCCACCTGGTGGACGGCGGAGGAACTACCTTAGTGAATCCCGGCCGGACCCGAATCCACCGCAACGTGGTTTTGCCAGTGTCTGAATAAGTTATACATTCCCAGAATGTCAACTTCAAATTTTTAAATTCTGAATTCCAGGAACATCAACATCAATTTCGTATTCCCAGAACTTGAACTTCAAGTCCCGAATTTTGAATCCAATTTTAACCAACCTGCTCATCTCTACTCATAACCTTTTATCACTGCAATACTGTTCTAATGGAAACTAATAAGTGTGTGTGGATGTGGTGCAATTTATTTCGTGTAAATGTGGTGCAAATTGATCTTTTTCCAGTTCCACTCCTTCCATGTTGAGAAAAATGTTAGCCAGTTGAAGAAATACCTGTTGCTTTTGTAAGGTCAAAAAACTGTCTTGAGATTGTGATACCTTTTAGTGGCTAACTGAAATAGAAGATGTTACAAGCAAGCTTTCTAGGCTGCTATATTCAGGCATGATTTCTGATGAAGGGCCATAGCAGCCTTTCACAGACATGCAGAGCTAACACATAAAAAAATATTATGTATGTATTGTATCATTTTTGCTTTGAACAATAGCCTATTGCAGACTTTCCCGTTTTGGTACAGATTTATGAAGGAATTAGTTTGTTATTCTACCAGTGTGAATTACAAAAGATTTAGCTGACCTACCTGTAAGGATTTTAAAGGGTTCTATCCCTTCATCTGTGTGGATTACAAAGGGATTTTTCTGCTTTAGCTGTGTGGATTACATCAACCCTAGCACAGATGTTGTAGCAAGATGTTCTGAGGACATACTAGTTTCTTTTCCTGTATGGATTACAATATAGTTAGTTTGTTAGCAACCTTGCTTTTGTGTATTGTGGGTTATTTAACTGCCATGTCTTTGTGGATTACAAATGGTTTTATATATCCGCTACACTCATGTATCTTTTACATCCTTGATGACATCCATTCTACAAGAAGGCAGATTAAGTAGACATGTAGCGTTTTGGTGCATCGTCAGGACACATGTCACAACTCATGAGTTTTCAAATGTTACTACTGTATGTGTTTGGCTACTTTGAAAGCATTTACCTTCATTGTTATAAGTGTAAGCAGCTGTGAAAATGTTTACACAGCTGCTTACACCATCGGAATGTTGGTGCACTCTGGCGTGGCAGCCGCCAGATTCAGGAAGAATGTGCTCCACAATTCCTTAAAATTGGTACTTTGGGGGACATCTATCATAGGCCGCCGCTAAGTGTGTATGATGCTGCCCCTATCCACCATTGCTCGCCGGATCTATCCTGATAAATTTAGCCACCCAGACGGTTTCTAGGCTGTGGGCCTCTTCCATCCATGGACCCTTTTCACTCAAGTATAAGCCGAAGGGGGTTTTTTTAAGCAAAAAAATGTGCAGAAAATGTCGTCTTATACTCAAGCATATATGGTAGCTTGAACTAATTATAAAAATGTTGGACATCCGTCAATAACTGGCTGTAAATTTCTGTCAGGAAATGGACAGTCTGCAACTTAGTCAAACCTCTATATGTGTTGATGAGAAAGCACACACTCATTTATAAGTTTGATGCTACATGGAAGAGGGTTATTAGGGCCAGTCAGGTAAACTTTGAAATTTATTTGTTAAAAATACACAAGACAAATCAGTGTACTGGTAGATGGGGGTCTGATTCCTGGAGGACACCAGTTTCTTTAGAACAGTGACAATACTTTAATTTCTTACATTTTCAGCTTGTGAAGGCCAAAAAGTCTGCATATTTATTTAATATAACACTGAAATATTATTTGTTTGATACAAATGAAAATAAAAGGTTAACTTTTTGAACAAGATATTATATTTGTGTGCAAGGTGGAAAGTGGATAGTTGACATTTTGGGACTGTAGCACTGCCATAACAAGTGATTATGAATATATTGCTGCAATCAAAAAAAGAAGGGATAAAATCACAGTTTCATAAATCCCAAATGACACATAATCTTATTTACCGTATATACTCGTGTATAAGCAGAGTTTTTCAGCACAAAAAATGTGCTGAAAAACGTCCCCTCGGCTTATACACAAGTCACAAGTTAAAATACAACACTTAAAAAATACTTAAAAAATAATAAACTTATATACTCACCCTCCGGTGGCCCCGATCTGCAGCGCGGCTCCACGATGTGCCGTGCGGGTCTCTTCTGGCTTCCGCGCCTGTCTTCTGTCCTCTGTACATCGCGCCGGGCGCCGCCATTGCTCTTTCCCGGGCGATGTACAGAAGACGGCGCGGAAGCCAGAAGAGGATCCGCGCAGACATCGGGGGAGCAGCGCTGCAGATCGGGGCCACCGGAGGGTGAGTTATAAGTTTATTATTTTTTTAAGGCTGGGAGGGGCAGTATACTACTGGGGGCAGGCTGGGCAGCGTGTATTATACTACTGGGAAGGTGGGCTGTGCTGTATACTCTGGGGGCAGCTGGGCAGTGCTGTAACTACTGGGGGCAAGCTGGGCAGTGCTGTATACTATCGGGGGAAAGCTGGGAAGTGCTGTATACTATCGGGGGCAAGCTGGGAAGTGCTGTATACTATCGGGGGGCAGAGTGGGAAGTGATGATCTACTACTGGGGGCAGGCTGGGCAGTGCTGTATACTATTGGGGGCAGGCTGTATACTACTGGGGGCAGGCTGTATACTACTGGGGGCAGGCTGTATACTACTGGGGGCAGGCTGGGGTGGCTGTATACTACTGGGGGCAGGCTGTATACTATAGGGGGCTGGCTGGCTATATCTTGGGGGGGGGGGTCTGTGACCAATCCATTTCCCACCCTCGGCTTATACTCGAGTCAATAGGTTTTCCCAGTTTTTGGTGGTAAAATTAGGGGTCTCTGCTTATACTCGGGTCGGCTTATACTCGAGTATATACTGTACTTATATTCTTTCTAAATCGATTATGTTATTTGATAGGATGCAGGACATATAGAAAAGAATATATTCCAGCCATTGTTTATTCAAAGCTATCAGATTTTTTTGTGTGATACGCCCGCAGACCAGGCCATGTTAGGATCCAGCCTTTTTTGTTTTGCTCATATATTTCTCTTTACAATATGAATGATCAGTTTCATTCCAAGTGGATGTGGTTTCTATGGAAACAAGGAGAAAGAGGATCACGGAGGAAGAACATACAAATGGAAGGCGGGGGAAGTAATGCAGGAGGTTGGGGTGAGAGAGTAAAGGATAAGCTGTGAAACAGAGGAGCTGAGAAAAAAGGACAAATAGAAAATTTGACAGAGAAAGAAGCTAAGTCTGTACACCTCTGTGATGCTCTTGCCTCTAACATTTATTGTACCTGTTGTAAATATATTTCTACGCTTCTTAGGGTGGTGTGCGCTGCTAAAAATAGTTGTTTACATGAGCGGAAACAATGTTTAATATGTCCTTTTGTATATGCAACACAGACAGAGACTTTGAGCCATTAACTACATGCAGTAGCAAGATTGCAAACTCATTTAGGCCCTAGATATAGAGAGCCCAATGGTCCCTCTGCCACCTGATAGGGATAAAGAGATCCCACGGCCCATAGCAGTTATATATTTAAGACTAACCCAATGTATAAACATCAGGTTGCTGCAGCATGTGTATGCTGAAACTTGTATTGTGTCATTTCTATCACCCAAACTAGCAATGTAGTTTTACTTAAAATTTTTCAGAAAACACTGGGGAAATTTAATATGCCTTGTTCACCATAGTCAGCAATTCCAACGATTTTGCTGGTTTTCGGCCCCTATGGTTATAAGCTGACAGTATGACAAATTTAACATATTGTTTATAGTAATAGAAAATTCAGGTAGAAAATCTGGATGTGATGTGAGCACCTAAAACATGTGATCCATATTATGTTTTTTAATACAGGTCTAAAAATTCATGTAGCTAAACATTTAATGGAAAAAAGTGATTGCTAAGCTATGATGTGTATGTCAGAGGTGACACGCCAAGATCTTTTTACTGACACACAGTATCAGGGAGGGCGCCGGGCGTGCTTCATTAACGGAGGAAACATAAACAGCATTACCACTATGGTATCAGCAGGAGAATACACATCCCTCTCTCTCCCACCTCACTCCCCTGCACCAACCAGCAATAATCTCTCCTCTATACAAAAGTTTAGAGACTTCCAAATTAGCTATTTTTCCTAAATTTGTTAATTTCATTATGTCCCCTTTTAATTTTAGCGTAACCTTTGGCCAATATACATCGGTTAACCAACTTTTTCCACATCATAACTGTTAGCACATTTCTTGATGTCTGTCATAAATTATGGGTTATGAGTTCCCTTCTTATGATAGGAGAGTCACCTTTGCCCTATAAGATAACGTAATTAAGGACATGTACCATAGGGAAACAGATCCCACCCCCTCTGTGATTCCCTTTGTTCTCTTTCCCCCCCTTATCAAAAGAATTGGTAACTAGTTTCCTCTGTCCCTTAGAGGTGTTAATTGGTTTCCTGTGAAATGGTAGACTGGGTGTCTCCAAGGGCCTCATGGTTTTTCATGTGTCTTAAAATGACTCCTTAAGAACATGAAAAATTATACTTCAAAGAAAACTTAGTCATAAAGCAAATATTTTAATTTCTGGTCAACGGATCTGGATCAGTATCCCCTTATAGTCCTGGGGTGTCAAGCCCAAAGGATTTGAGAGGAAGGAAGCCAAGAAAACGCCTATTAGACAATTGGGCCAACATTTAATAATGGTGTTTGGTATTGTTAGATTTGTTAATTCATGCTGGTAACTGTGGTGGGCATTGCTTCTTATCAGGGGACTCTTGGGAAAAGATATAACATATTTTGGAAAAATGTCCCTGATTTTCCATCTTGATTAAGGTGTAGCCACACCCCTCTCACATGACCGAGGGGGCGGATCGATTATGTAGTTAAAAGTAACATGCCAGCATTGAATCCTGGTTGTCCACGGGGAATGCATTCAGCTGGCAGGACTTCCAAAATTTTCATCGGTTTTCCCCACCGCGGATCTTTATGCCAATCTAATTAGTAAGAGGTCTGTCTTTTCTTTTATTTTATCCCTTTTTATTTTACTGTTTGCTGTTATGTATGCCTGTTATTTTGCCCTTTTTGTAACCATTAAGCATTGTGCCTATTTTGCATATTAAATAGTCCTTTAATAAGTTTTTCCTTGTGCTCTATACGTTCCCATACCTCTGGAGAGGGGAATTACCGCTAAGCCGTGTTACCGTGTGAATATCTTTGTGCTAGTAGTAGTTATAGACTGTGTGGGTCCAGGTGAACTGTACTGCATCTAGAAGAGTGTGTATCTGGGTGTATGTGTGCGGTCCTGGTGTGGGCTTCTCGTAAGCCGTAATTACGAGTGGTGGCAGCCGTGAAAAGTGAGTTGTATGGAACGGGTGACTTTCGGGGTGCTGAGTGGCCCTGTGTAGTAGCGTTCCATAGGCACGTAAGTGGTAGGGGGGTACATAGTGTGGTTGTGCGCCCCCTGGGCTGTGCGAGTGTAGTGTCTGGGATCCGGATGCGTTTGGTTTCCCTGACATGAGAATTCAGACTGAGTGGGTTTGCCGTGTGCTAGGGGAGTAAGAATTAGCGTAAGGACGCCATTTTGTGTGAGTGGGCGGAGCTTAGGGCTAATTTGCATGGTCTCCTGGCGTAAGCGAACCCCGTGTTTGGAACCCGGCGACTCGGGTTCGTGACAATGTCCATTCCTTATTATACAAAATATGCCTGAAAAAATTAAAAATCCCCACCCCTGTTCCAAATCCTTTTCTTCCACCATTCCCAAAATACAGGTTTTAAAGGAATGTAATTCTACTATATTTATAAATGTTTTTATTTACTCTTTCACGAAAATCTTTCCCAATCTTGGAACAATACCATATAATTTGCTTTTTCCAACCCACATCTATTACATATAACCACAATGGTGGTAAACTTAGACAACTATTTAGGTGAGTAATAAACTCTGTATGAATAATTGAGCTAATCGATGGGCCAGCTTTTTTAGAGCCTAAAATCTACATTCTTTAACACTTTATCCAATAGATGTTTATCCACCACCCCTATCTCTTCTAAACATTCATAATTCTTATTTTGTTTTCATGACCCTCTTTTTCATTCCAATACCTTGGGGTCACACTTTAGAGAAATTATGAGGTCCACTTATAGCGTTCCACCAATAAACCAACTGCAAATAATATAAATAGCAGGTATCTACAATTCTAAATTCTCCTTGTATTTCCTGAAAGGAATTATGTGCTCCATTATTGAATAATTGAATTGAATAGGGGCATTCCAGGAATCAACATAATTTATATACAAATGACTATTTAAAATAAAAGCTAATATATAGTTCCAGCTTCCTCCAGGACACCACAGACCTACTGAAAACATTTTCTTCCATAGATCCTCTCTCCAGGGGCAGTATCCTGGCTACCCTGGATGTGGAATCCCTATATTCTAACATCCCACACAAAGATGGACTAAAAGCTTGCAAAATTTATCTTAACGCTCATGGGATTGCCTCAAACCCAACAATACAGCTGACCAAATTTATCCTGAAACACAATTATTTTTGCTTTGGGGTGCAAATCTACCTACATAAGACTGGAACTGCCATGGGAAGATGATATGCCAACGTCTTCATGACCAAACTTGAAAATGACTTCATGGAATCCTGCCACATCAAACCCTTGGCCTACTATAGCTTTATTGATGATATTTGATCATCTGGACAGGTTCAGAACAACAGCTAATTGCTAGAGATGAGCGAGTATACTCTTCCGAGTATACTGCTCAGTCGAGTATTAGCATACTTGGACCGGCTCATTGCTCGGACGAGTATCTCGCCGGCTCAAGATTGAGCATTAAATTAATAAAAGACAGTGAAGAACAGTGTTTTCAGTGAAGAATAACACATTACACATGTTTACAGATGTTTTCCTTGTAAGAACACATTGAAATAACACTATTCTTCACTTTGCAGGTGTCCACTCGTGTCTTCCGCTTAGTTAGGAGATGTGCACGAACATCTGGAATGTGAAGAATAGTGTTCTTTCAATGTGTTCTACACTTAAATGGTCCTGTGTTCACTGTTTGCACTGTTTTTACTCTATTCTTCACATTGCAGATGTGCGCGCACATCTCCGAACTCCGGAAGATACGTGCTAACACCTGCAATGTGAAGAATAGAATTAAAACAGTAAAAACAGTCAACACAGGACCATTTAACTGCAGAACACATAGAAAGAACACTATTCTTCACATTCCAGATGTTCGTGCACATCTCCTAACTTAGCGGAAGACACGCGCGAACACCTGCAATGTGAAGAATAGTGTTATTTCAATATGTTCTTACAAGGAAAACATCTGTAAACATGTGTAATGTGTTATTCTGCACTGTTCTTTTAATGTTTTATTTCAGTGAAAAAATGCTTGGGTCTCCCATTGACTAATGGGGTTCGTTATTCGATACGAGCACTCGAACATTGGGAAAAGTTTGTATCGAATAACGAGCACCCAAGCATTTTAGTGCTCGCTCATCTCTACTAATTACATTTCAAGAAAATTTCAACAAATTCCATCCCACAATAAATTTGAAATTAAACTTTTCACACGGTGAAATAAACTTTTTGGACACAACCATAAAAATCCCAAATAACTGCATCCAGGCCAGACGTCCCTATTTCAGAAACTAATTGACCGGCCATCATACCTGAGATGGGACAGCTTTCACCCTAAAACATATTAAAAACATCCATCATTTACAGCCAGGCCAACAGACAGAGACACTCATCTAAACAATCTTAGGAAGACATTCCTAAATCAGGGATAGCATCATATTCTGATTGACAATCAAATCAGTTGAGCCACCAGGATACCCAGGAGCCATCTTCTCCAGTACAAAGAAAAAGTGAACAACAATCATGTACCACTGGTTGTAACTTACAAGCCACATTTGGAAACACTAAGAACAACCTCAAGAAAACTCTACCACATACTCCACAAAGATGACTACCTAAAGACAATGTTCCCAGATCCTCCATTACTTTGCTATAGGCAACCCCCAAACCTGAGGAATATTGTGATTAGGAGGTCCCTACCATCTAACATACAAAAAGGAACTTTCTCCTGCAATGTAAGGAGCTGCAAAACCTGCTCTCTGATTTTGAACATAGACAAGATACAGATCCCCAACACACAGCAGGAGTATAACATCCCAGAGAAATTTTCATGTTCCACTTGTGAAGTTTTGTTATGTGTTTAATGAAAATCCTTTTATTTTTATATGCTTGCTAAATGCTGAAACTAAGAGGAGACTCAACTGTGGTTGAAGACTGATAACAATGTGATAACAAACTACTGTGCGGAGAAAGTGAAATGTAAGGCTCCTTGGGCTGATTTACGATACTACCAATTCCAGGGATAGAGACATCTTTTGTTTCTGCGATTATTTACTAACCAATGAACTATGGACATTACCTTTTTATCTAGAACTAACCAAGCCCAGGTCCTGCCCCACTGAAAGTTTCTGTATAATCCTTTGTGACACAAATAAAGCATCTCACATCTGCCTAGCTCTGCATAGCATCACTTCTCCACGGAGATTGAGATATTATACCATACTTTGTCTTGGTGTGATTTCTTTGAGCTCACTTTGTGAATTTTATTAGTTATTAGAGAGCCTGAGGTTGTGTAAACAGGGGCAAAACTTGACAGCTGATGCCGAAACCCGGGAACTTGGTGGCCATTTGGTGTAGTGGCCTCTGTGCTACAGATTGTGAAGGTGTCACCCCAGCACACCAAAGATATTTTGTACCCTTCCCAGAGACAAAGACCAAGAATTGACTATGCTTGACTGTGGAGTATATGAGTATATTTTGGAGCACATTGATTTATTTTCAGGCTGGCCAAAAGCCAGAACAAAAACCCCTGTCAAAAATGGTCTACACGTATGAGTGATCAGAAGTTCTCAAGAGAAGTTAGGATTTAGGGATAAATTAGGTAGTTCACATCCCACCCCATCTACAAAGTAGCAGGAAGGTTGAGAGTTTGATTGGGTTTCTGAAACGAAAGATCCAAAAAACAATGGTGGAGACCGGTAAACAATGGACCGAGGGTCTACCATTAGCCATTAGCCCTTCTAGTAAATTATAGGCCAGTTAAAAAGACAGGATTGAGTCCCTATGAGATTTAATTTAGTTTGCTTCCTAGATTAGGATGTTTTTATTCACAGTTGCTCCAAATGGAGTATGGGAGACTTACAGACTATATGATAACCTTACACACGCACTGTACTAAAGTATGTTTTTGAGTTTTCTCTTTCATTAGCTTCAACCTGGAGATCAGTTGTTGATAAAGAGCCATGTGAGGAAGAGATATGACCCTGGAGTTGATGATGCCTTCCATGTTCTGCGGACAACAAGTACTTCAGTAAAGCTATAAGGAAGTCCTAATTGGATTCACTAAAGTCAAGTTTTTTTTAACTTTTATGCCTCATTAAAGTTTTGAGGGAAACAAACTCGAGTATTGACAACCCATGGGACTCAAATTTTGGTGGCTAAATGATTGGCATTAATTTCTTTTGTGTGTCCTTATTAGCCCTTCTAATATTCTGTTTTCCATTACATATTGGTCATATGTTGTTTGAAGAGGTTAATTTGTAAGTCGTTATGCCTGTTGGAGAAGGAAAACCAAGAGGAGAGGCCAGAAGTACACTGAACTCCAAAGGGCCCCTTCCCTCCTGAGGGCGAGTGCAACAGGCTTCACCAGTGGGGACATTGGATTCTCAATCCACTCACTTAAAACCCCAGTGGTTTATAAGGATATCTAGAAAGGGAAAGAATAGGAGTAGGCTATGCAGACAAGCCCAAGTACAAAGGGGGGTGGAGTGTAAGGCTCTGCCAGTCTCAAACTGGTGAAGAAATTGTGTCCCCTACCCATTACTGACTAACTCATAAGGGATTATCTAAGGTGTGAGGAAAAGATAAAATAAAAACACTTTAGGGGGGACTGTGCAGTATTGTAATGTGTTTAATGCAAATGCTTTTATTTTTATATGCTTGCTAAATGCTGAAAATAAGAGGACGCTCAACTGTGGTTGAAGACTTATAACAGTGTGATAACATCCTTGGGCTGATTAACGATACTACCAATTCCAGGGAAAGAGACATATTTTGTTTCTGCGATGCCAATGTGATAATTTACTAACCAATGAACTTTTTATCTTTGACAAACCAAGCCCACGTCCTGCCTCACTGAAAGTTTCTGTATAACCCTTTCTGATGAAATAAAGCATCTCACATCTGCCTAGCCCTGCATGGCATCACTTCTCCACAGAGATTGAGATATTATACCATACTTTGTCTTGGTGTGATTTCTTTGAGCTCACAGAATTTTATTAGTCATTAGAGAACTTGAGGTTGTGTGAACAGGAGCAGAACTTGACACACTTCTAATGTGGTATACCTGATTGTGTGCACAAAAAGGTATTCATGGCCCACTACAACCTCTAACAGAAGTTATCTTGAGATAATGGTTTATCAGAGACTCCAGAGTTTTTAACTTAGAGACAATAAACCATCACACTGCCCAAGTCATCTAAGTCAGACCTGTTGTCTCAACTTTGTTATTGCTATTGTCCTTTTGTTTACATTTTGTTTGCGTGTCTTCTCTGTCCATGGTGTATAAGATCTGTGTCACTTTAGAAAGTCTGTCATACCATGCCTGATGAAGGGACCATAGCAGTCCCGAAAGTTTGCTTGTAATATCTTATATTTCAGCCATTAAAAGGTATTACAATCTAAAGAAGGCGACTTTATTTGACCTATCAAAAGCAACAGGAATTTTTTATGTAGTAAGTTGTTATTTAAAATTTTGCTTCCCTTAGCAAAAAATGCTGTGGACTTACACTATAATGAAGAATTAAAATGCTACTGGCCCTTTAATCAGTCCATTGATTTCCACCCCATGGAGCAGAAACAGAACTGAAAATGGCCGCTTGTCACATGTCTACATCACATGTCCTGCACCTGCCTGGGCAGGTCATATGATCATCACTGTTTGTGATGTTTGACTGAAGTCAGTTGGCTGCAGTGTATCCAGTAGGGCCAGTGCTGTGGTGAGATGTCATCTCAGTTAGATAATGTGCAGTGATGGCAGTTACACATCGTTACTATGGTAACTGAGCAAGAAAGTCTTTTAGATCATCACAGGGAGCAGAGCATAAGAAGGAGGAGGAGTTACTGAGAACTAAAGCATCATGGGGCTTGTGGTTTCCTGTGGCAGCCATCTTGGTAATAACTCTGCATACTTTGGAGAGGCCATACATTTTGTAAATCATAAAATCAAACTATTTTAGCTCCCATTTGTGATTAATGACATTGAGTTTTGTTAAAGTCATTTATTTATATCATCATGGGTTTTGTATCAGACGTTCATATTCCCAGAATACCGTTTTAATCCTTTTCTCTATCCAAAGTCTTGCATTAATTTCTGGTACCTGCCATCTCCTATTACCCCATAATGGAGTGAACCAATTCATTCCTTTGATCCCCGATGTAAACTTTATTTCTTCCCATATACCTATCATGAATTTTAAAGTGGGCCTGTCACGTCTGCGCCTGCTGTCTCCTCTAACCGTGCTGGTAGGATTAGGAGACACTGAATTTATCATCTTTCTGCAGTGTGAACTAGGTCCTATGCTGTTTGACATGATGTCTGCCACTCCCCTCACTGAGTCTGTCTTGCAAGAGTTAACGCTGTGATCTGTAATTGATTGCTCATTTCACCTGTGGCAGGGCTGAGTTCCCTATAAGTCTCCTGTGTTGCTTTGACTCCTTGCTGGTCAAACTGCTATCTTGCTGTGTGTCTAGCTCTCTTGTATTTTTTGCTTTCTGACTTCTGGTTTCTGAATTTTGCCTGTTTATTGACTAGTCTATTTGGATTGTGATTTGGTTGTTGTTATTCCCCGCTGTTGCCGACCCGGATTGTTTACCTCACCTTATTGTGTTTGTTTGTCTGTTTTGTTACATGTTCACACCTTACCCAGGGAGGGAACGCCGCCCAGTTATTGGCCTCCGTTTAGGGGGGACCCAATAAGTAGGTAGGGACAGATTGAGGGTCTCAGTGTCAGGGCTCAATGTCCTTGTTTGTGTCCTGCCATTACAGGGCCATCCTCTCTCTTATGTATTTTTCCAAATACCTATTTCAAGAATATACAATGCATTGTAATTAGAGATGAGCTTGATGCTCGTTCGAGCATTAGCGTACTCGAAACTGCTCGTTGCCTTTCTTTTGACGAAGTACCTTCGCCGCTCGAGAAATGCAGCTCCCGCCGTTTTGCTTTTTGGCGGCCAGAACAGTAGCCAATCACAAGCCAGGAGACCTGCCACTCCACCCAGCATGACGTGGTACCCTTACACGTCGAAGCAGTGGTTGGCTGGCCAGATAGGTGATCTGGATAGACTAGCGCTGCCCGCGATGCTCTCGACATTCTTGTGTCTGGATGCCGTAGGAGAGAGCTGCTGTGGTCAGGAAAGCGTTACGGTGGTCTATTAGAATATGTTAGGCAGGAGTGATTCTACAAGAACCACAGCCCTCTTAGGGCTACAATACTCGTATACTTTTTTTTTTTTGTTGCTTGTGGCTGGGCTTGCTGGCACTTAGTCTGCAGCTAGTACCATTTGTGAGGAATTGTAGGGGTGACTTGCTACCGTTGTGTTTTATGCTTTAGTGACACATATCCACCTCAAACACCAAAGTGGAAAATTATTAGGGGTTTGATTTCAATTAGGCACAGTCTGGCAGTTTTTTATTTTACGTTTATTTTTTTTCAATACTCAGCGTCATCTCATCTAGTGTGCTTTCTGACTTGGCTAGAAAATAGCAAAGAGAATCCAAGCGTCTACTTACGCCTACATAGCGGTATAATATTTTATTTCTGGTGATCTGCTGGTTGCGCTGTCCTTGCTGCAGTGACATATAGTAGCCAATTGGGGAATTTGGAGTGAGACTTGCGACCGCTGTTTTAGCGCTTAGTGACGACATATCCATGCAAAGACCGAAGTGGGAAAATTTATTAGGGGTTGATTTCAATTAGGCACAGTCTGCAGTTTTCTTTTATTTTAAGTTTATTTTTTCATAACTCCGCGTCATCTTCATCAGTGTGCTTTCATACTTGGCTATAGAAATAGCCAAAGGAGAATTCCAAACGGCTTACTTACGCTCACAATAGCGTTATATATATTTATTCTGGTTGAGTCTTGCTGGTGGCTGTCCTGCTGCAGGCATATACTAGCCAAGTGAGGAATTTGGGTGAGACTTGCGACGCTGTGGTTTAGGCTGTGACGCACATATCCATCGCAAAGACCGAAGGGGAAAATTTATAGGGTTGGATTTCATTGCATCTGCAGTTTCTTTTATTTTTTTGTTATTTTTTCATAACTCGCGTGTCATCTCATCAGTGTGCTTTCATACTTGGCTAGAAAATAGCCAAAGGAGAATCCAAACGGCTTACTTACGCCTACAAGCGTTATATATATTTTATTTCTGGTTGATCTGCTGGTGGCTGTCCTTGCGCAGTGCATTAATAAGCCAATTGTGAGGAATTTGGAGTGAGACTTGGACCGCTGTGTTTAGCCTTAGTGACGCACAATTCCATCGCAAGACGACGAAGTGGGAAATTATTAGGGGTTGGATTTCAATTAGGCACAGTCTGGCAGTTTCTTTTTATTTTACGTTATTTTTTCATAACTCAGCGCATATCATCAGTGGCTTTCATACTGGTTAGAAAAATAGCCAAAGGAGAATCCAACGGCTTACTTACGCCTACAACTAGCGTTATATATTTTTATTCTGTGGTGATTCGCTGGTGCTGTCCTCTGCAGTGCCAGATAACTATGCGCAATTGTAAGGAATTGGAGTGAGATTGCGACCGCTGTGTTTAGCGTTAGTGACGCCACATTCATCGCAAAGACCGAAGTGGGAAAATTTTTATGGGGTTGGATTTCAATTAGGCAACAGTCTGGCAGTTCTTTTTATTTTACGTTTATTTTTTCATAACTCAGCGTCATCCATCAGTTGTGCTTCATACTTGGTTAGAAAATAGCCAAAGGAGAATCAAACGCCTTACTACGCCTACAATAGCGTTATAATATTTTTATTCTGGTTGATCTGCGTGGTGGCTGTCCTGCTGCAGTGCATTACTAGCCAATTGGAGTGAGGAGAATTGGTGTGAGACTTGCGACCGCTGTGTTTAGCCGTTAGCGACGCACATATCCATCGCAAGAGCCGAAGTGGGAAAATTTATTAGGGGTTGGATTTCAATATGGCACCGTCTGGCAGTTCTTTTTATTTTACGTTATTTTTTCATAACTCAGCGTCATCTCATCAGTTTGCTTTCAACATTGGTTAGAAAATAGCCAAAGGAGAATCCAAACGGCTCTACCTACGCCTACAATAGCGTTATATATATTTATTTTGGTTGTCTGTAGGTGCGTCCTTTGGCGTGGCATGTTTGCATGATATATAGCCAAATGTGAGGAATTTGGAGAGTGCGACCCGCGTGGTTAGCGCTTAGTGACGCACATATCCATCGCAAAGACCGAAGTGGGAAAATTTATTAGGGGTTGATTTCAATTAGGCCACGTCTGCCATTTCTTTTTATTTTACGTTTATTTTTCATAACGCAGCGTCATCTCATCTGCATGCAGGTGCTTCATACTTGGCTAGAAAATAGCCATAGCAATAGGATAGCATTGTGGTTTTAAAAACTAAAACACAAAAAAAACTAAAAAAACAAAAAAAAAAACACAAAAAAGGTAAAAAAAAAAATAAAGTATATAACTTTCTATTTCAAAATGTTTAACCCCGAGGGCTAGGGGTAGAGTAGAGGACGAGGGCAGGGCGGAGGACGGGCGGTCCAATACTGACGGGGTCAGAGGCCGTGGTCTGGGTGGGGTGAGACACTACTGCTGATGAGGGAGCAGGGGAACGCCCAGAGCGAGCTCACTCCCTAGGTTCATGTCTGAAGTACTGGGGGTCAGTCGTGGTAGAGCACTGTGAGGCAAACAGTGCGAACAGGTGATGTTCGTGGGATGCCCAATGCTTCGAGCAATTTGTCCACAGTCAGTTTCACGATCAGGCGTCCACCCCATGTCACCGAGAATCGGCACTCCTCACAGCTCCTGCCACCTCCTCCCTCCCCCCAGTCTGCCCCCTCCAGGAAAATTGGCATTGAACCGCCATACTCTGAGGAACTGTTTTCTGGACCCTCCCACAGCCACAAACCACTTGTCCGGTTGCTGCTGAGCAATTTTCCGATGCCCAGTGTTTTCCACCAGTCGCAGTCTGTGGGTGATGATGACCTTCTGACGTAGTGGAAGAAGTGTGTGGTGTCCGCGATGAGGAGACACGGTTGTCAGACAGGTGTGAAGTTGTGTCGGGCGATGTCCGAGGAGGGGGACAGGACTAGGGATCGGCGAGTGAGGGGACAGAACCAAGCTGGCGGGGGTTGACGAGGAGCCGGGTGGACCAGTTGCTCTGAGACGGAGGAGCAGTCTCGACCAGAAACAGGTTGAAGATCGGGCAGTGGCGTGGGGCCAGACGGAGAGGCAGGGCCACGGAGCAGGTGCATCAGCGCCAAATGTGTCACGTAGTGAAGCTCCCGTTGGCGAGGGCTCCCGGGGGCAGGGCTAGATTTTCAGGAGTCTGGAGGTTCTTTTAGTACTAGAACACCGCGGATGCGACGGACCTGGTGTGCAACCTTGCCAAACCAGATCAGCAGGGGTCCACCACTACTAGCTTAACTACCACCAGTTATGGCAGGCATAGAATGCTAAAACACCCGAATCAGGTGGCACCAAGCCCGTTCACCTCGGCCGTGCACACCACTGCTCCTTCCCTGTGTCAGCTGATAGTCAGCCCCCTGCCCAGACCCTGGCACAAAAACCCATCGTCGCCTCCACGATCCTCCACAGCATCCACCAGCGTTCAGCTCTCTCATACCCCAGACGCTGGAGCGGAAAAGAAAAATATAGTGCAACCCCACCCCGCACGCCCAAGCCCTAATGTCACATCTCCAGATGCTTAGCCTGGAGATGCTGCCCTATATGGCTAGTAGAGAGAGGACCTGAGGCCTTCGCACCTCATGGCGGCGGCCGCCCCTCGGTATCGGTCCCAGCCGCCACTACTTTTCCCGATGTGCCCATCCAGCCCTGCCCACAGCACGTGTCAGACAACATCATCGTGCCCTGACCAACGCCGTTTCTGACAAGGTCCACCTGACCACGGACACGTGGACGAGTGCTGCGCGCGCAGCGGGCCACTATATATCGCTGACGGCACATTGGTTAACTTGGTGGAGGCTGGGACCGAGTTGACCCTGGGGCTGGTCATATACTGCCGACGCCGAGGATTGCGGGGCCTACCCGCCGGTCCAGGTCTCAAGGCTACTATACCTCCTCCTCCTCACACCCGCTCCCTCTTCCTCCTCACGATAACATACCGTGGCCATGGCGCCATCAGTCGGTAGCTCTAGGCCCAGCAGCAGTGCCGTGCCTAAGTGACAGCAGGCGGTGCTCAAACTGCTGAGACCTAGGGCATAAAAGCACACCGCCCAAGAGCTATTACAGGGCATTCCACATCAAACTTGTTAACTTTGTCGCCACCCTGCTGTGTAATCCCCAAATATACTCGGCAAACTTTTATCATTTTACCGATATTATTTCAGCGCTTCTGCGCATCTGTTTACATTCCCCTCACCCGCATATCCCAAACATTATAAGAACGCTACTACACTTGATCTTATACAAAGGTTCTTAGAAGTGCTGGTTGGGGAGTAGCCTAGAGACAGGGGCTTGGATTGGCGAAAGCTCGCCTGGCAGCGGAGCGCCAACTCCATGCCAAGATCCAACTAACATAGTTTAACCGCAGCACCTTAATCTACTACTAGTTCACTGCCTAACATACTGGTACCTTATCAAACGAGCTGTGTCAGGCAGAATTTGGGTTGTTTCATGGCTTCCATGTTAACTTTGTCGCCACCCTGCTGTGTAATCCACAAAATTACTGGCAAACTTTTATTCGTGACGATTTATTTTGAGCGCTTCTTGCTCCACTCTCCTTGTTCCTTCTGCACCCCATTGGTTTGAAGCCGGTCCATTTAGGGTATGTCGCCATGACACTCTCTAGCCTGCTGCCGCTGCCTCCATGCCGTCCCCATAGTGTCAGGGTCAATATGGATGTTGTTAAGATGCTATCTAGCTTCATTCTGTCACTCTGATCGGCCATGCTGTGGCCCATAATTTTGGATAATGGTGGACGTTCAGCAGCTAGAGGCATCCATGCATGCTGCCCTGCTGTTTCCTGTCCATTCCGTGGTTGTTTCCATCCTTTTCTGAGGTTCCCAGGTGTTGGCCAAGCTTCCCTTGCAGAGCCTTGGTCCCCTTGAAAAATGACTCGAAGTCTCCCAGTTTTTACGATGCAATTCTGATCTTCGTTTATTTCGTGATCACGGAAATACGTACTCAGAGACATCAGGAAAAGCTTCGTCTCGAAGTAATAACAATGGTAAACGAGGCATGTTAGCATGCTCGCTCATCTCTAATTGTAATCAAATTTATCCGTGCCCATCTTAAAATTTTCACTCTTTATCCCAAACAATGATGTACTTGGGATGCAACATAATAAGCTCACAAACCTCTTAAACCTAGGTTGTTTCCCTCATCACACTATATCGGAGAAAATACTATTATCTCTATTATCTTAAATATTTTTAAAGGAAAAAGCACAGGGAAGGCACGCAGTCCAAATAACAATTTTGGAACCAACAACATCTAAATCAGGGCTCACTATTCCGATGCCCTGGGCAGCTCCTCTTCTGTCTTCATGTGCGTGGGTGCCGGTTCCAGGTCCATGAACCAAAAGTGGAGATGACAATGGAGTACTACCCGTACCCTTGCCTATTCTTTTAGTACCTGGTCTAGTCATCTTACTTTCTTTTTTTCCCTGCTGCCCTTCCTTCTCTTCCCCTCTCTCTTCCACCCCCTGCCCTTTAGAGGAAGTGCTACAAATGTCAAGACACAAACACAAGGTGAATATAGATATTTATAATTCTCCTTCTTTCTGAACCTTCAAATATTGATATGCCACTCAATTACCCACAAAACAAAATAGGTTAATATTGCAGACATGTGCTCCTTACAAGCAGCCAGAAAAATCTCACCCTGCTGCCAGTGTACCCACCCTAGTTGTTGCACAATAATACTGGAGGAAGAGAACTTTTTGTTATTAGATCTACAAATATCACAAAATTACAGATTTTTCTAGAAGTGACACATGAAAGTAATACTTGATTTTTTTAATAATTTTTGACCCAAGTTCAAAAGGTAGATTAGTTACCTTAGCTATTAGATCTATGCGAACAATCTATAGAACAATAAGATCTGCTGTTTATTATCTAACATTATTATGCGGTTTAGATTATTGAACATGACACTATTGAGGAGGGGAACCCTTCAAAATAATTTAAAAGATAACCCCAATAATGACAGCAAAGTGTTCCTTTTAACTACCTCAGATGTTAACAGGACCTGTTACACTAAATGTTGAAATAAACTCCCATTATCTCATCTCTTTTATTATAAATAAATATATATATACACATACACTAGTGTATTTTGTGGGGGGAACCATATCCTGACATTAAAATGAGACTCAAGAATGGACAATAAGGTAGACATGACATGATGTGTGTCAAAGGAAGCCTACTGCCACGGATCTTCATATTAAGGTAGATCTGGTGGTAGATGCATCTAACGTATGTAAGGATAGCCCTTTTTAAGGCTAATCCTTTACTCCACACTATCTTTTATAATATTTTATTGTGGTAATATGAAAAAAGGGGCTACTGGGCCATGGAGTAGCCGGAGCTGAGGCTACTGGCTACATGGCTACTTCAGCCCGCAGTTACGAGGAGCCGCTGCACACTTGTCCGCAAAGCCGGAGTTCTGAACTATAAATAAACCTGTATTATAAAAATTTTTGCTTGTTGAAAGCTCACCTTAGTCCATAGAGAACTGTGCCATCTGGGTGCAAACGAATCATCCGGTTCTTAACGGTTACACCATGCAGAAAAGACTTTTTATCATTCAGAAAGTAAGTATCTGGAAGCCAGAGCTGGTCAGCCACTCGGTTATCCAACGTGAGGTTGAGAGGGAGGGCAGTATAAGCCAAGCGCTTATCTCGCCAACTCTGCTGGAAATACATGGTGATGGTATAGTCCTTTAGGGTAAAAAATATATATATATTTAGATCAGAGAGATAAAAATAGGAGCATTCTGTACATGAAGATACTACTACTATTTTTTTAATAAGTGTTTCTAAGTGTTTGGTTCTGGATCTGGTTTGAATCAAGAGAAATCATACAACAGTGCATAAAATGTACAAAAAAAATGAAATATTGACATTGTTGAAATTGTTGTTATTTTAATAGGACCTATTAATTGTACTCTAACCATATACAACATTCTAATACATAGAATTCTGAATAAGGAGTGTGCAAACATGTTTTTTTAACCCCTTCCCGACATTTGACGTACTATTACTGCATGGCGGGAGGTGCCGACACCCGCCTCTAACACCCACGATCGGAGATTTCTCTGATCGCGGGTGTTAACCCCTGACACGCCGCGCAGCATGCTCAGTGTGTTACATTACACAGTGTAATACATCTGTATTACACTGTGTAATGTGAAGAAGAGCTTGAACAAATGATCAGTGGATCACTTGTTCAAGCTAACCTGTAAAAGTTAATAAAAAATGTTAAAAACATTACATACAATCATTTAATAAAAAGAATTAATTAAATAAAGTTAAAGTCCCCTAAACACAAATATTCCCTATACACATGCAATAAAGTGAAAAAAACAAAATCGCCAAAAAACCCCACATATTTGGTATCGCCGCGTCCGTAACAATCCGTACAATAACTCAGAAACATTATTGGACCCGCTCGGTGAATGCCGTAAAAACAAAACCCGTAAAACACGCCAAAAATGTACATTTTTCATAAAATTTCTACACAAAAATGTTCTAAAAAGTGATCAAAAAAAGTTATGTGCGCCAAAATGGTACCACTGAAAAGAACAACACAACACATAAAAAATAAGCCCTAAACTAGCTATGTCAACCGAAAAATATTAAAGTTACCTCTCCGAAAAGATGGCGGTGCAAAAACAAATGAGATTTTCTCTATATTAGTTTTTATCCAGTAAAATTGTAAAAATAAATGAAAAACTGTATAAATGAGGCATCACCGTAATTGTAGTGACCTATAGAATAAAGATAATATAGTATTTTTAGTGAACGGTGTACGACCCCCAAAAAATACGAAAAGAAAGTAAACCAAAATTGACAATTTTATTTTCACCCGTACATTCAAGAGTTAATAAAATCTCATCAATAAGCTAATGACCCACGAAAATGAAGTATTTGTAAAGTGCATCTCATGTCGCAAAAAATAAGCCCTTATATGTCCAAATTGCCAAAAAAATAAAGATTGTATAGCCAATAAAAAGTGACAATGCATAATCTGCTCTGAATGGCGCAGCTTCCCTTCGATGCCCCGGCGTGTGCCCATACAGCAGGTTACCACCACATAAGGGGGATTGTTATATGCGGGAGGGATTGGTTATCAAATTTTGTGGAGCGTTTTGGTATTTTATCCACTGAGAATTTGTACATTTTTTGAAAAACACATTCATTTAGCCAAAAAAGTTTACTTTCAAAATTGTATCCGATTTTGTTTTAACCCCTGTAAAACAATTAAAGGGTTAACAAACTTCATAAAAGTTGTTTTACGTACGTTGAGGGGTGTAGTTTCTATAATGGGGTAATTTATGGGGTTTTACTTTTATTTAGGCCTCTCAAAGTGATTTAAAACCTGAGCAGGTCCCTCAGTAGCAGTATTTTGTGTTTTTTATGAAAATGTGAAAAATCGCACCTAACGTTCAAAGGCCCATAACATCCTACAAAAATAAGAGTATGCATAAAACCATGTCCACATAAATTAGACATTCGGTGAATGTTAGTTATTACATTTTTTTGCGGTTATGACTATGTATGGAAAAAGTAGAACATTTTGAAGTTCGAAAATCAAGAATTTTTCCAAATTTTCACCAAATATCTGATTTTTTCATAAATAAATGCAAAACATACCACCAAAATTTTTCAACTAACATGAAGTACAAAGTGTCACGAGAAAACAATTTTAAAATCACTTGGATATGTTAATGCGTTCCAAAGTTATAACCACTTATAGTGACACAGGGCAGATTTGAAAAAATGGGCCGGGTCAGGAAGGTGAAAAGTGGCTTCAGCGTTAAGGGGTTTAGATAGGAAAAGTATAAATCCAAACAGATAATTTGCAAGGTCATTTCTCTAGTCAGTGCAATGCAAGACTGATTTGGCTAGCTGAGCAGCCATATAGATATAGATATGGGTCAGGAAGGGAAAAACGTACACATTTATTTATTAATTATTTTCCAAGAAATTCTTGAGTAACTTTCCATTGCCTTACGACTCTTTATGCCTGCAATGGTAGCCTGTAAAAGCAGTTTCATTTAGGAGATATATTCCTATTTCTGACCGGTGTCTATGTTCTCTTACCTAGCCGAACCAGAGCAATTACTTTGCAAACATTGCTATTCCACTACTAATGAAAAGCAAATACTACACGCAATTTTTTCCTTACTGGGTTGGCTATAATCCCATGTCATGTCACAAGATTTTCTAAAAGTCAGACATTCATCAAGGGAAGTACCTTCTTAAAATTAGCACTAAAAGGCATAGTTTTCCATTTCAAAGGTTAGAAAATTAGCATAATCCTTTTGTGACATGTATCAAATGCAATGATTTCCATTGCGCAATATATACTTTAGCACAAATAACATCAATGTAAACTCATGAAAACTAACTTTAAGTTGATAAATCCCCCCCCCCCCCCCATTTCAATTTCTGATCACTGACGTCTAACGTGTAGGTACTGTATTGGAACCATTAGTGTTCAAAGAGTAAAAGTTTGGCAAGGTCATGTGCAGAGATCGCATTAACGCCTCACCACGCGTCATAGACGCGTGATGAGGCACCATTACCCCCTAAAATAATTGCCATGCGTAAAGATACGCTTGGCAATTATTCCGTGTAGCGCGCAGGCTGAGCAGCCCGGCGCGCACTGCATAGGAGGGGAATGGCAGTAGAGTGATCGCATCGTACGCGGGACCGCTCAGCAGGATGCAGCGATCTCTGGGATCTGTGAGCGCCGGACCCAGGGGAGACATGTGAGCCGCTGCTACTCGTCCTGCTCCAATTCTCTCTGCCTGCAGCAGCGGCCAGCAGTTATCTGATCCCGGGTGAGTGTGAGCCGCGGTACACTGCACTCAATGTGTATGTGAGTGAGTGCTGTGTTGTGCCAGTGCAGGGCCCACTTAAGGCGGGGGAGGTGTGTGACAGGGATATAATAATGATACAGAGAGCGGTTACTCTCTGCATCCTCAGTGTCTGTGTTACAGCCGTGCACTCCCGTACGGGCCAAGGCCGGGCCTCCCACTGTGTGATTTACTGAGCACTCAGTGCCTCCAGCCACCAGCGCTGTTCGGATCGGCCTCAGCATTATCAGTGTTCGGAGAAGCAGCTATCCAGACAGAAACAGACAGGAAGCAAAACCCACTCCTGTTTGATGTATGGTGACCCTGTGACCTAGCTGAGGAGGACAGCATGGTAGGAGTCAAGCCCTGTGTGTGCAATTAACCCTTTCAGTCTTGACTCTGACAGAGTCGGTTGTGTTTTTTTTATGCCCACTTTCTGCCCCCTGCAATGTTACCTGTGTGCCACCTGTTCCACCACTCCCTTCCTCTTGACCTCCTATCTCTTTCCCATGTACAACCACCTAACTATATTTGCCAGGTCACCTTGCCTCCAAATTATGTCCCTGCTGCCATTCTATCAATGCTTCCTTACATTAACCCTGACGGTGCATTCACACAAGGCACATTTATTAAAGTGTCTGCGACAGTTTTCTGTCTGACTTTGCACTGAAAAGAAGGTGCAAACTGCTTGTACATGTATTTATGAAGTGTCTGCGACAGTATTGTGTCACGGCAGCTGTGTCCGCTGTACCGCAAAATCCTGCACAAAACAGGGTGTTCTGGTGCAGAGTCGGACCGTGCTCCATATTTTTTACTGCGTCTTGACCGAATTATGTCAAAGGTGCATAAAAAAAGTTGTTGACACTTCCCGAGCAGTGCAGGGGGCGTCAGATTCATGAAGAACGTGCCCCAGTTTTGATGAATCTGCCGCACTTGTGAGGAAACTGCACATAGTACAGGCTTCACTACTTTTGATAAATGTGGCCCACTGTGTTTGGACGTATGGGTAAGAATGCATGTGTTTCTAATGTTACCATGTGTTTGGATGCTTTGAAAGCGTATTCTTTCATGGTTAGAAATGTATGCAAATGTGAAAGTGTTAACACAGCTGTTTACGTGTCCAGCAATGAATAAAAAGGCTTTCAAAGCAGCCAAACACACGATAACATGTAAAACACATAGTGGGGTTAGGAGAGGGGGCAAAAGTGGGGCCATAGGACACGTTATCTGCCACAAAATTTGGGAGCTATAGCAAAGGGGCCCACTGAGGTTCTGTTGCCCAGGGGCCTACTCAAACCTAGAGCCGGCCCTGTGCCGTTGTGTGTGTGTGCGCCGCGTTGTGTGCGCGTGCGTGTGTGCGCGCGCTGTGTTGTGTGTGTGTGTGCGCGCGTGCTGTGTTGTGCCAGTGTGTGTGTGTGTGTGTGTGTGCGCGCGCGCGCGCTGTGTTGTGTGTGTGCGCGCGCGCGCACTGTGTTGTGCTGTGCCAGTGTGTGTGTGCAGTGAGCAG
This sequence comes from Engystomops pustulosus, assembly GCA_019512145.1. Taxonomy (NCBI): domain Eukaryota; kingdom Metazoa; phylum Chordata; class Amphibia; order Anura; family Leptodactylidae; genus Engystomops; species Engystomops pustulosus. Next base: position 111,064 of record WNYA01000624.1, read on the forward strand.
ACAGATGATTCGTTTTGTATAAATAGCGTCTATTAACATTATAAACACCTATGAGATGTGTATATGTATTACCAAAATTTTCATACTCCTCATCGGCTAAAAATACTCCTCAAAAATGGTAAGAGGAGTATTATTACCCTTCGGTAAAAATGTTAGTGCGACCTCTGGTCATGTGATATCATGACTCATAGACCCACACACAGCCTTGCACTCATGAGATCATTACATCATATAACCAGGGCAGATATTTAACTCATGTTTCTTTTTATATTTTGAAATCTGTAAACTGAGACACAAGTTTGGACACAATGGGGCTCATTTACTAAGGGTCCGCGGAGCGCATTGATTTCTGCTTTGTGCCGAATTGCCCTGCGTTTTTGGCGTACGTGAGCGGATTTTGCACATCAGCGTTGGCTTGCACGCGACAGAAATCGGGGGGAGTGGCCGTCAGAAAACCCAACGGATTCGGACAGCATGCAAGATTTAACATTTAGAATTGTGTTGCAAAACACGCACTTACAAGCACCGGGAAGAAGCAGGTGAACTCCGGCGGACCTCAGCGGGGAAGCGACGGATGCAGGAATTCGAGCGCATGATCTTAATGAAACTTCATCCTCGTCGGACCGTCCGAATCAGGGATCGCGACAGGACCAGGTTAAGTAAATTTGCCCCAATATTCATATATATAGAGGACCGCCTCCCTGAGAGGACGCCTTCCTGAAAGTTTTTATATTCAATCACGAATTTTAAAAATTAAACATTTTTTTAATGTTTCTTTTTATTGTTTTATTATACTTTAAAGAATAGTGCTGGCGAACCTTTTAAAGACTGAGTGCCCAAACTAAAACCAAAATCCACTTATTTACCAGCATGCATGGAATTTTAAGCAGTAACTTATTGCTACCGATTCTTCCACATCTTTCAATTTTATCAGCCCCCTGAGGCCACCAATACAGTTAACAGAAGGAGAGCAAATTCAAGCAATCATTATAGCTTCTCTCCAGGGTCTCTCCGTTCAGGAGGAATGGTGGGTCCAGCAGGATGACCTCCAAAGATAATGCAGTTCTGTCAACACTTACAATTATTGCCCAAAAGATATACCGTGTTTCCCCGAAAGTAAGACAGTGTCTTACATTCTTTTTACCCCCAAAAGCCCCACTATGTCTTACTTTCGGGGTATGTCTTATATTGATAAAAAATTGTACATTTTTGTTTTAACCATAAAATTAACATTTATTAACAGGCTGAACAGTATGGTATTCACCACCAAACAGTTTTATAAAAGCAAGTGCCAAGAATTATAGAGTGTAATGGGTGGTTATACAGTTTGAGGGGGGGCATTATACAGTGTGGGAGGTTATACATTGTGAGTAGGGGCATTATACAGTGCAGAGGGGGGATGGGTGTTTTAACACAAACCATAGAACTGTGAAAGCAAACACACTGACACACTACATGCATATATTATAGATTTAAATAAACATGCACACAATGTTCTCATATAGATCAGACATCACACCTACATACACACTACACATAACATACATACTTTTCAGTGTCACTGACTGCAGGGCTGAGTAGAGGCTGGTCCAGGCTGACATGTGCTCCCCTGCTGCCCCCACTCCAGGACAGACTGATGTAGCTGAGTTTAGGAGCTACACAGGAGGGGGAGGAGCTGCTCCAGTAACACAGACGGCAGCAGCACACAGCAGGAAGCTTCTCCCTCGGCTCCATGTCCACACTGTGCAGCCCTCATGTGATCGGAGCCTGCACGGCGTAGCTGAGCTCCGCTCACATAATCTTCTATCCGGCAGGAGCTACAGCAGTGACATAAAGAGGCTGCAGCACCCGGCTCCCGTCAGCTCTAACTATGTCTTACTTTCGGGGTACGTCTTACATTAGCCTACCCCACTAAAACACCCACTACGTCTTACAATCGGGGGTGTCTTACTATCGGGGAAACACGGTAGTGGGTAGCACAACCAAAAATACAATAGAGCAGATGCATAAATATTTATAAACAACCTAGCTGAGAGACAAGATGCACCACAAGTTGCTCATAGATAATATAATTCAAATATTAATTTGTATCCAAACAAGAACAAAATCAGACATACATTTAAAATCATTTAAAACATGCAATGTACATGAAATGACAACCGGAGACCCCGGTGTGGGTCTTCACAGTGAACACCCCCTGCTACGAGTACTCAGTGGTCCTCAATAGTCCCTACCACTCACTATAGAATATGAGCCAATATATGTATACTCAACGAATGTGTGATTCTTATTAGTGCATATGCCCACAAAAAGTCTCTGCCATGCAAGGTTAATGCAAAAACTCCAAGTAGACTGAAGAATACCTGTGTTTGTTATAAAGTGCAAGTGCTGAGTGTTAAAGTGTACAAAGTGCCAAGAAGTGGCAGCAGGAGTTTGCAAAGTCAACACTTACAATTAATTACTCTTTAACTCAATTACTCTTCCTGCAGTTCCAAACAGCCAATAAAGTGTCACTTTAAAATGGCATTGAGAGCAGCATCTCTTAAGTTGCCTGAGACTGCAGGAAGATTCAGTGTCTCTGTCCTTGAATAATGGCCTGAGTGCCTGCAGAAAGGGCTCTGAGTGCCACCTCTGGCACATGTGCCATAGGTTCACCACCACTGCTATAGAAGCTTCCCTCTATCTCCAAACTACCTCTTTTATGTGCAAAGAGGTCTGCTAGAGAGGTTTCAATGTACATCACCAAAATTCGATCGTGTGCGCCAAAAACCCCACTTAATGCGGCGCAAATCGGAAATAGTCTGGAAACCTGACGAAAATGCGCCGTGCAGACCCTTAGTAAATGTGCCCCATTATCTCTGACAAGGGACTACAGATGGATTCTTCCAAGTTGTCTGCTGTACTTCAATGGCCTCGTTCAATATGAATTGTGCTATCCAAAGATTCCTGGGCTTCACAAATTACTACCGGCAGTTCATTCTGCATTTCTTCTCCCTTGTGTCTCCCATTGTGGCACAGCCAATCCTAATCTGTGGCCTCCGGTGGCTGAAGAAGCTTTTTCCAAGCTTAAGTCTGCCTTTGCCTCTGCTCCTGTATTCGACCAACCCGATACTGAAAAACCATTCTTGCTCGAGGTTGACACTTCCTGGTTGGTGCTGAAGCTGTTCTTACCCAGAAAAGGCCCAAAGGTCGAACCCTCACATGTGGCTTCTTCTCCAAGACCTTCTCACCGAGATAACTACTGCTATCGGTGATCCTGGGCATAAAACTTGCCTTGGAAGAGTGCCGTTATCTTCTGGAGGGGGCTCGTCATCCAGTCAGTATGTATACTGATCACAAGAACCTTCTGTACCTCTTGTTCTCCTGCTTCAATTTTCTAATACATTTTTGTCCTGCAGAGAAGAATGTTAAGGCCAATGCCCTCTCTTGTGCCTCCTTGACATGTTGTTCCACCGGAACGCCTAGTTCTCGCTGCTCCTGTGGATCTGCCGCAGCTTCCTCCTGGCAAGACCTACATCCAATATGCTTTTTGGAAGATGATATTGACTTGGGGTCAGGCCCGGCGCCAGCACCCGGCTAACCCGGGCAAGTGCCGAGGCCCCGGGGTACTGGAGGGGCCCACTCGGGCCCCCAGATCAATTGTAGCAGTGTCGGGTGTCTCTCATAGCGATCTGTGTCTTCTGGACAGATCGCTATGAGGGCATTTGCAGTCACTCACTGCTTTCCCCGGCAGGAGCTGCTGCATAGGAGACTGAAGGACCTGCGATGACGTCATGGTCACATGACCTGCCGGGGAGAGCAGTGACAACACAGAGAGACCTGCATCAGTGAGGTGAGTGGGAGACTTACAGGGGCCAGGTAATATACAGGAAGAGGGGGGCAGTGTGTATACAGGGGGGGCAGGGTGTATACAGGAGGAGGGGGGCAGTGTGTATACAGGAGGGGGGATGTGTCCACGCGGGGGGGGTGGGGCAGTGTGACTACTGAAGGGGGGCCCATAAAGGGGCCCACTAGGGCTCTGTCGCCCAGGGGCCCACTAAAACCTGGAGCCGGCCCTGCTTGGGGTCATTGCTCTCATGTGGCTTGGCACCCAGGGCTGCAACGCTCTGTTGCCCTCATTTCCTGGTTCTACTGGTCAAGGATATACAGGATGTTGTGGATTTTGCCTTGCCAGCCTGTTCTTCCCCCACATAATCTGGCTTCATGGACTCCCTCTACTTATATTATGTCGGACATATCGGACCGAGGAGTCTCGTTTGTTTCCTGATTCTGGCATACTCTGTGCAGCCAACTTCAAGTGAAACTGGACTTTTCCTCTGCGTACCATCTGCAGTCTAATGGTCAAGTGGAGAGAGTTAATCAGACTCTGGCCTGCTATCTCTGCCATTTTGTCTCCACCCGACAGGACGACTGGTCCACCCTGTTGCCATGGGCGGAATTTTCATATAATTCATTGGACTATGAATATGCCGGCACCGCTCCCTTTTGCATTGTGTATGGACAGTTCACCTCTCCCTCTTACTGAGTGCTCTGATGTTCCTGACGTGGAAGAATTTGTCCGAGATCTCAGATCCATCTGGGAGCAAACGCGTCAGTCTCTACTCCGGGCATCCGCCTGCACCAAAACCCAAGCTGACAATAAGCACAGGCCTCCTCCAGTCATGAACTCCTTCCATGAATCTTTTCTGAAGCTAGTTATCCTGAACCACTTCTCCCGGCAAGTGCTTCCTCCTACTCCAGAGGCTGACTCCGCTAATGTCTTCGAGGTAAAGTAGGTCCTGGATATGAAGACTGTTAGGGGGAAGTGGTTCTTCCATATTGACTTGAAGGGGTTCAGGCTTCAGGAGAGGTCTTGAGAGCCTGAGGAGAACATCCTGGACCATAATCTTCTTCAGAGGTTCATTCAGGCCAAGAAGAAGGGGAGGCCAAAGGGGGGCCGATTCACTGTTCATTATTGATGTAGCATTAGTAGTTTCTCTATGACCAGATAGAGAGCTTTCTGAGGGATATCCTATTGCCAACTCTTAAAAGGGTTTGCCCATAAAAGTAAATTCTCAAATTTCAATCTCATAGTGGTGTTTACACAATAAAGACAATTTTTAACCCATTACTTTACAATTTTACTCAGTTTTATTGCTGTTTTAGCTCATATTACTCCCTAGGCTGGTCAGTGTAATATTCCAGAGCGTGGGCAGGGACTCTCTAACCAGACACTTCATTATTACCTCAGTTCTGTGTGCTAAAAATGTGGTTAGATTTTGAGGGTAAAGGTTTATATACAGATTCATTTAGTTTCTGAGCATTCTACTATTATCTTGGAAAGAGAGATGAGACAGATCCAAGATGAGAGATGATGAGATCCATAAGATGCATTCTCCCCATGATCTTCTCCCCTTTGCTATCACAGCCATTACATACTGTCAGATCTGCTATATGCCTCCATCCTTCTCCCCTGGATAAAGATCTTCTCTACCTTTAGCTTGTAGCTTTACTCTCCTCACAATGCTGCTTTTGTTTGCCGGCAGGAAGTCAGTGTGTGGAATCCTGGAATGCAAGGGTGGAGGCTATAGGCAGAGAGCAGCTCAGCTCAATTTGGCGTCAGACAGAAGAGCAATGGGGCAGATTTATCAAGCTGTCCAATAGTAAGAATATTTCTAGTTGCCCATTGCAACCAATCACAACCCAGCTATCATTTCACCAGTGCTCATGAATATTTTAAAGGAGAGCTGAGTTTCAGACATCTTGATAAATCTGCCCCAATATGTCTGCTGGCCCAAGGGTCGGGTCCAGGGGCAACCAAAATTGTGCACACCAGGACTGATAGAAACAAGTTGGAATCTGTGAAATCCTTTTTTTTTGTTGACCCCTTCCCAACATTTGACGTAATAGCACTGCATGCGTTCCCTGCCATGCTGTAGAATGCTCAGTGTGTTACATAGCACAGCGTAATACATCTTTATTACACTGTGTTATATAAATGACGGTTTGAACAAGCGATTAAAGCATCGCTTGTTCAAGCCAACCTGTTAAAAAATAAAAGCTTAAAAATCTTAAAATAAAGTTTCTGTAGTAAAAAGAATTAAATAAAGTGAAAGTTCCCTAAACACAAGCATTCCCTATACACATCTAATAAAGTAAAAAAAAACAAAATCACCAAAAAACCCTGAATATTTGGTATTGTCACATCTGTAACAATCTGTAAAATAACTGAGAAACATTATTGGACCCGCTTGGTGAACGCCGTAAAAACAAAACCTGAAAAACTTGCCAAAAATGTACATTTTTAATAAAATCCCTTCACAAAAATGTTACAAAAAGTTATGTACACCAAAATGATACAGCTGAAAAGGACAACTCAACAAGCAAAAAATAACCCCAAAACCGGCTTGGTCAACCAAAAAATATTAATGTTATATCTCCGAAAAGTTGGCAATAAAAAGACAAATGAGATTTTCTTCATATTAGTTTTTTTTCTAATAAAATTGTAAAAATATATTTACAAAACTATATAAATGAGGTATCACCATAATCGTTGTGATCTACAGAATAAAGAGAATATGGTATTTTTACAACCCCTAAAAAAATAAAGAAAGAAAGGAAACATAAATTGACAATTTTCTTTTCCTCCATACATTCAAGAGTTAATAAAATCTCATCATTAAGCTAATGACTCACTAAAATGAAGTATTTGTAAAGTGCATCTCATGTCGTAAAAAATAAGCCCCTTATATGTCCAAATTGCCAAAAAAATAAAGATTGAATAGCCAATAAAAAATGCCAATGCATAATCTGCTGTGAATGGTGCGACTTTCCCTCCATGCCCTGGAGTGTGCCCATACAGCAGGTTACCACCACATATGGGAGAGATTGGGTATCAAACGTTGTGGAACGTTTTGGTATTTTATCCACTTAGAATGTGTACATTTAACCAAAAAAATTTTAATTTCAAAATGGCATCCGATTTTGTTTTAAACACAGCAAAACAATTAAAGGGTTAACAAACGTCACAAAAGTTGTTTTATGTGCGTTGAGGGGTGTAGTTTCTATAATGGGGTAATTTATTGGGTTTTACTTTTATTTAGGCCTCTTAAGGTGACTTGAAACCAGAGCAGGTCCCTAAATAGCAGAATTTAGCATTTTTTATGAAAATGTGAAAAATCACACCTAACATTAAAAGTTCCATAACCTCCTACAAAAATAAGAATATGCATAAAAAACCATCTCCACAAAGTAAATATTCGGTGAATGGTAGTTATTACGGGTTTTTTTGGAAAATGTTTGGAAAAAGTAGAACATTTTGAATTTTGCAAAACAAGAATTTTTCCAAACTTTCATCAAATATCTGATTTTCTCATAAATAAATGCAAAACATACGACCAAAATTTTTCAACTAACATGAAGTACCAAGTGTCACGAGAAAACAATTTGAAAGCGTTCCCAAGTTATAACCTCTTATAGCGACAGATGTCAGATTTGAAAAAATGGTCAGTGTCAGGAAGGTGAAAAGTGGCTTCAGTGTTAAGGGGTTAGAATGAATTAGAGAATGTGTTACATTGTTATCCTGAGTACATTAAAGAATCTTGTCTTCATGTGAATACCCCTTTAAGGCGAATCAGATGGACCCTTGATGCACTAGTCACAAGATATGAGTTTGAGGAGATTTTAACCACTTTACGACTGCAATACCGATGTATATATGTCCTATTTGCACTTGCCCTGTGCAGAAAGGACGTCTAAAAACATCTTGACAGTGACTAACTTCAATATATCTAAGCTATGTCTCCTGAACCCTGGCACATGAAATTAACATAGACATAATTTTTTTCATTATAAACAGAAGAATCTCCCCTTTAATATAATGTAAAGGAATGTGTAAGGTTGCTTACAGAAGTGGAGATATCCACCCCTAGGCCCATTCCACCCATTCCGGCAGCTTCAAAAAGGTGGCGGCGTATGGCCACGGATCGTCGCTCCCTGTGATGTCATCGGGGAGTGGTGATCCATCACCATGACAGCCTTGGATCTTCTGAAGACCTGGGGCTGTCTCGTTTTAACCCTTTCATTACAATGTGTTTACAGCACATTGTAATGAATGAGTAGGAAAATCCCTGTAGTATGGCAGTATATGATTGGATCGATCAGACAATTTAGGGTTAAAGTACCCTAGGTAGTTTTAAAAATAGTAAAAGTAAAAAAAGTAAAAAAAAAATTATAATAAAAAAACCTAAAAATTCAAATCAACCCCCTTTCCCTAGAACTAATATAAATATTAATAAACAGTAAAAATCCTAAACACATCAGGTATCGCCGTGGCCGAAAATGCCGATGTATCAAAATATCGAAAGTTGAAAATTGCACTTTTTTGCCATTTTGAAAAATGTAAAAAAAAAATCAATAAAAAGTGATCAAAAGGTTGCACGGTCCTAAAAATTATAGCAATGAAAACGTCATCAAAACAAATATTTTTGTACAGGAGGTTTTAATTTTTGTAAATGTATGAAAACATTATAAAACCTATACAAATTTGGTATCCCCGTGATCACACCGACCCAAAGAATAAAGTAGACATGTCATTTGTGGCGCACAGTGAAAGCTGTAAAATCCAAGCCCACAAGAAAACTGGACAAATGCGTTTTTTCACCATTTTCAATGCATTCAGATTTTTTTTTTTCCCGCTTCCCAGTACACAGCATGGAATATTAAATACCGTCACCATGAAGTGCAATTTGTTGTGCAGAAAATAAGCCATCACACAGCTCTTTACGTGTTAAAATAAAAAAAAGTTGTACATTTTTGAAGGGGGGGGGAGTGAAGAACAGAAATGAAAAAACAAAAAAGGCCAGGTCGTTAATGGGTTAAAGAAGCGCATAGCAAAATGTCAGAAATTGACTTGTAAATTCAGGCACCAATGACCATCAGTCACAAAGGGGTTAATGTCCAATATTACCAGCTTGGAGGGACCAGGAGAACATGCAAATCTTCTGTGGGGAGTTTGAAAATATTTAAAGGAATATTCCAGGAACCAGCATAATTCATATACAAATGGGCACTCAAAATATAAGCTAACGTGTAATTAGTTGTTATTTAAAATTTTGCTCCCCTTAGCAGAAAATGCTGGTGACATAGACTGTAATGAAGAATTAAAATGCTACTGGCCCTTTAATCAGTCCGTTAATTTCCTCTGCGCGGTCCGTTGCAGGACAGAAGATGGCCGCTGGTCACATGTCCACATCACATGTCCTGTACCTGCCTGGGCAGGGTCATGTGATCACCACTATGTTTGGCTGTAGTCGGTTGGTTGCAGTGCATCCAGTATGACCAGTGTTTTGGTAATGGCAGTTACACATCATTACTATGGTAACAGAGCAAGACAACCTGTTAGATCATCACTGGGAGCAGAGCATAAGTGGTAGGAGGAGTTACTGAGAACTAAAGGATCATGGGACTTGTAGTTTCCAGTGGCGGCCATCTTAGTGATAACTCCACCTACTTTAGAGAGGCCATAAATTTTGTAAATCATAAAATCAAATTATTTAAGCTCCGTTTTGTGACTAATGACATTGAGTATTGTTGTACTCATTTATTTATATCATCATGGGTTTTTGTGTCAGACGTTCATATTCCCGGAATACCCCTTTAAGGATATTGTATCCGCACAGATATTTCATAGTATTACACCTATTCAACAGATACTAGCTGTATGTATAATATACAGTTGTGAAGCTTTATTATATACATATTTACAATTGCATTCCATAGTATTACACCTATTCAACAGCACTTACAAAGTTCCCTAGTTGATCACTCAAATAGGAGACAAAAAGGATGACATTTCTTTACAATACAGGTTTTTACTTGATGCCAACATAAGGGCTTATTGTTGGATATAATAGGATGTTCTAATATGATAGGTCAGTCTATTGATCTATTTTGGTACCTTTCTGATTCTTTATATGTGTGGAATTAAGAAGGAATTTTTCCTTAGTAACTCCAAAAAAATAATCCATACCCACCTCATATCTCTCTATGGATCAACAATCTAGAAATGTTGGAGGACATAATGGAGCTCTTTTTTCCATACATAAGTTTGAAATTATGTATGGTAAGTTTTTTGACTATGTAAATATGTCCCTCTGCTTTCCTTAAAAATATTAAAGAAAACCTACCATTTGATTTGATGCATTATGAAGCAAACATACCTTGTAGCTACACTGATGCAGAAACATATCTTTGTTAATCCCGGTGCTGAGTGGTTTTGCTGATAAAACAGATATAACATTATGATAATGAAGCTCTGCCCTTTCTATGTCTCCTTCAGCGCTTGCTTCCACGCTTCTCCTAGCTTGTGAGTTTTTCTCTGCAGGAGATGATGATGCAATCACTTTTGTCCCTGCCAGATAGAATAATCAATTGCTGAACCATCCCCCGCTGCTGTGTATAAGTGATCCAGCTCAAGTTGATTAGTCATGCTTGACTAACCGCCATTTATAATTCCAAGCTCCCTTGTGTAATCGAGGCAGCCATGCTGTCCAAGCTTTCCCAAGGTCCTGAATGCTATAAAAGTTTTTTCAGCAAAACCATTCAGCTCAGGGATTAATTAAGATCTGATCCTGCATCAGTGTAGCTACAGCATTCTCAAGGTATGTTTGCTTCATAATGCAAATCAAATGGTAGGTTTCCTTTAGGTATGCCTTATAGCTATACTGTTAGACAACTTCAGTATTTAACCCCTTAAGGATGCAGCCTGTTTGTATGTTAAGGCTCGGTAGTTTTTTTAAAAAATTTGACCAGTGTCTCTTCCTGTGGTAAAAACTTTTCAACGCTTTAAGATATCTCTGTGATTTTGAGCCTGTTTTCTCCTGAGACATTGTAGTTTATGGTATTAGTGTCATTTTGGTGATCTGTTCCTTTTTTGGGGGGTAAAAATTCAAAAAAAATTTCCGGAAGCAAACGAAAATGGATTATAAATTTTGAAATTTCAATTTTTGATTACAATCTTTCTAATTTAATCCTAAAATGGATACATTCAGAAGGAATTTGAGGTAAATATACATCCCTAAATTTATGCCCTGCTTCTTCCGAGTACGAAGACATCCATGTGGATGTAATCTGCTGTCTCCCTGCACAGCGATGTCCAGAACAGAGCTAGTGCTACTGGGAATGAATTTGGCAGGCCAATTTGGCTGCAAATGTTTTGTGGTGCCACAGTGTAATTGAAGAGCCCCTGAAGTATGGAAAAGCAAATGTGATGAATATTAAGACATAACTTTTAATAGTACAAGTAAAAAACATAGGATCCTAAAATCTGAATGACGCCGCACAGCATATAGCAGTTAATAGGGACAAGTGTATATATCACTGATAGGACACACGTCTTGTTATCTACACATAGTTGGTGCATGTATACTCCTATACAGATCATTAGCCGATGGCATAATAATGTAACATCTTATAGTCAGTAACACAACTGGCTACAGCACATCGAAAGGAGGAAAAGTTTGAAACAATCTCACCCAGTCCAGAAGTGCACTTGGTTCAGGTTCAGATGGTGCGATGGGATGACAGGGAGCCTATAGTCCAGATGTAGAACCTTATCCCTGAACTCTCTCACCTATCGCCCAAAAATTGACTCCCGCCCTAACAAGAGCGGTCCCACACTTGCCCTATTGGTAACGCTGTCCCTAGATGTCCAAAGGGTCCAGAAAAATAAATCCCATCCCAACGTGTTTCCCCCCACTTCTTTAGGGGTTCATCAGGGGATGCAGGGAGAGTAGGCAGGCAAGGAATAAAGGTTTCCAATGCCTGTGTTGCAAAAAGCGCTCCCTCTTGGTCCTAGGGGGAGCTATAGAGGAGTGGCAGTGGCCGTTCCTGTTAGTGACCCGGCCGGATTAGGCGTGCGGGTCTAGATGCTGGCGTGCGCACGCCAGCATCTAGCCCCTGAAGTAAAAGTACAATAGAAAACCCCCCAAAATGTCACCATTTCGGAAACTAGACCCCTCAAAGAATTTATCCGTGGTTGTGGTGAGCATGTTAACCCCCAACATGCTGGCCAAAATCGAATGCAAAGTAAATGGTGCAGAGTAAAAATTGCTTTTTTATCTCAAAAATGTCATTTTAGTGCCTAATATATTGTGTCCAACCCATGCCACTTTAGACAAACACCCCAAAAATCATTCTGCGGGTTGTCCCAAGTACGGTAATACTGCACATGTGCCAATAATTTACAGGCTGGGCACACAGCAGGGATGAGAAGGGAAGGAGTGACATTTTGATTTTCCAGCTCAGTTTTCACACGTTTGGATTTGGAGTGCCATGTCATGTTCGCAGGGCCCGTGATGTGCCAGTGCAATAGAAACGCCCAATAAATTATACCATTTCGGAAACTAGACCCCTCAAAGAATTTATCTGTGGTTGTGGTGAGCATGTTAACCCCCAACATGCTGGCCGAAATCGAATGCAAAGTAAATGGTGCAGATTAAAAATTGCGTTTTTATCTCAAAAATGTAATTTTAGTGCCTATTATATTCTGCCTAACCCATGCCACTTTAGACAAACACCCCAAAAATCATTCTGCGGGTTGTTCCGAGTACAGAAATACCACACATGTGCCAATAATTTACAGGCTGGGCACAGAGCAGGGCTCAGGAGGAAAGAAGCACAATTTAGGTTTTCAAGCTCCATTTTCACTACTCAATACTCAAATTTAATACAAAGTGAGTAGTGCAGAGAAACAATTGTATTGCAATTTATAAAATATGCCATTGAAGTGACAAAAGTATTTTGCCCAACTCATGCCACTAGGGAAGAACACATCAAAAATCATTCTGCGGGTTACCCTGGTTAGGGCAATACCCCATAGGCAGCAATAATCTGTAGGATGGAGACACGGCAGGGCTCAAAAGGGAATAACTTGTTGGAGCACAGACATTTTATTTTTATTTTTTTTGGCTTAACCCCTTAAGGACGGAGGGTTTTTCGCCTCATTTCTCGCTCTCCAACTTCAAAAATCCATAACTTTTTCATTTTTCCGTGTACAGACCTGTGTGAGGGCTTATTTTGTGCGTAACAAATTTTACTTTCCCGTAATGTTACCAATTAAGGAGGTTTCCTCACTGGTTCACTCAATATGGACCCATTTAAAGGACGTTTTTCCTCAATGTATCACTCAATATGGCCCAATTAAAGCGGACGTTTGTCCTACTGGTTCACTGCAATATCAAATTTATCAGCATGGCTGTGATAACTAAACTTATAAACTTTTTGCGTATGCCTTTAAACATGTCAAAGTCACAGTTATGAATTATAAAATCAATCCGTTACTATAGAAGCCAACCTAGGCAAATATACTAGTCACCACAACCCCCAGCGGGTTGTGGATAAAACAGTGGAGGATGCAACGTGACCGTTATATTCAAGGTTGCAGGACATGCCATCAAATAACACCTTGCAATAGGACATAAGAGGATGGTTCTACAACACTGATAGCGGTACTGCAGTAATGTCCAATCGGCAGCTGTTACGTTTCCAGGGGACTGCATGATGGAGCATTAAGATGACATGAAGGAATACTGTGATATGTTGGAACCAAGAGTATACAGGACCGGCAACAAGTAAGCTGTCTCATGTCCCCCGGGTGTTCTATTAGCTCCCGTCCTAACAAGGGCCGTCCCAAAAAAACTTCCATGAACGCGTTTATTCCTGCTAGTAGGTTTTCTTCGTATTCAACTGTATGCTCCAAATGACACTCGTCTTTTTTTCTTTGGTTGGTATGAGTACGGGGGGATACCAAATTTTGATGCCGTTTACACTGTTTATTTTTAGGAATTTATGGACCTTTAACCCTTCAGACCCGTGACGTATAGCACGTCACGGGGGGGTCGGCCGGCGGGTGCATGGAGAGGGACTAGCGCGTGAGCCCTCTCATGCCGGTAAGCTCTTGATGCATCATTGGCAGAAGCCTTACCGGTAACCGCGATCGGTGTAGCAGCACGATCGCGGGTGTGTTTTCATCGATCGCCGCCGGCCATATGCTGCCGGCGGATTCAAAAGCATGGGCGCGCTGCGGAGCCGGCCATCTTTTGAGGATCGACCGCTCCACGTTGGAAACGGTTTTCATTCGGGGGAGCGGTCGATCCGTCGCCATGGTACCGGGTCTCGCGACACGCCGAGGCTAGATTCTGGTATTAAACCCATGCATTAAATGTGCGTAATCCGCACATGTAATGTATGAGGAGTAAAATCCCCATATACTGCCATACTGTAGTATGGCAGTCTGATAGGATGTGCAGGACCCCCTAGGGTTGTTAAAGTACCCTAGGGCAGTCTGAAAAAGTATATAAAAATAAAAAATACAAAAAAAGTTAAAGAAAAAAATGATAAATAAAAAAACCATAAAACTCAAATCACCCCCCTTTCCCTAGACATGATTATAAAATAAATAAACAGTAAAATCATAAAACACATAGGGATCGCCGCGCCGAAAATGGCCAGATCTATCAAATATGATAACGGGTTTTTCACTGTGTATCCCGTAACGGAAACGCGCCACAAATTCGAAAAGTGACACTTTTTGGTGTCATCTAAAAAAATTAAAAAAATCTATAAAAATGATCACCAGGTAGTACAGTTCCTAAAATGATGAACATTGTAAACGTCATCAAATCCTGCAAAAAACCCGACCCACTCAACCGCTTCAGAAGTACACAAAGTATAAAAAGTTATTAGCGCAAAAGAAGCTGGCAAAATCCCAAAAAAAAGTTTTTGTACAGGAGCGTTTTAGATTTGGAATGTAGAAGAAACCTTTAAAAACCTATGCAAATTTGGTTATCCCCGTAATCGTTACCGACCCAAAGAATAAAGTAGGACATGTCAATTTGGGGCGCGCACAGGTGAACATCCGCACATCACAGCCCACAAGAAGGCCGGACAAATGCGTTGTTGTTAACCAATTTCACTGCATTTGGAAGTTTTTCCCGCTCCTAGTACAGAGCATGGAATAGTTAAATACCATCTCTATGAAGTGCAATTTGTTACGAGAAAAATAGTGGCACACAGTCTGTACATGGAAAAAAAAAAAGTATGGATCTTTTTGATCATGGGAGTAAAAATGAAATGAAAAAAAACAAAAAAGGGCAGGCTGAAAGGGTTAATCACTTTTTATAGATTTTTTTTAAAAAATGGCAATTTTGGGCGCGATTGTGATTGAGGGTTAAAGCATGATGAAAAAACCGTTATTTATTTTGATTAGATCGGGCAGTTTTCGGATTGCATTAATACCTATGGTTATGATTTTTACTGTTTATTTTATTTAGACAGCTGCAGGAAAGGGGGTGATTTGGTTTTAGGTGTTATAGTATAATTTTTTTTAACTTTTTTTATTTTTATTTTACTATTTTTCAGAATCCCTAGGGTACTTTAACCTCTGTTGCTGTACGGATCCTATCTATACTGCTATGCTATGTATGGCAGTATATGGGCTTTGTACTCCTAATGCATACCAATGTTGCTGTTAAGACATTGAATAAATGGTGGATAGGTAACCGCCAGCAGCCTCTGGTCTGTGGAAGAACCCGAAGCTGTCATGGGACGGATCGCCGCCTGCCAATGACGCCCGTGAGCCCTCTCCATTGCACCCGGCACGGGGTTATAAACTTTATGGAATGGGACCTGCTTGACATATAACACCTCACAGCTCACAGTGAGTCAGAGCACATGAGAATATGAGGTTAATGGAGTGTCCAAGGAGATCAGAGACAGCACTGTGGCAAGGCAAAGATCTGGGCAAATTACAATTTGTTTATAAAAAAACAACGACGTTGTCTGAGCTACCAGAGGGAAGATGGTAGAAAGTGTAAAGTACACTATCACTTGCTGCCTCACAGTCAGGGCTTAGGCGAAATGCCGCCTGAGGAAGCCTTGCTCAATGCCAAAACAATGAAAACTGCATATAGTTTGCCCAAAAAAAACGACAATGAAGGCTCAGATATGTAGAAGAGAGATTCTAAGTCTGATGAGACAAACGATTGAACATTTTGGTGTTTAATTCTAGCAGTAAATATGTAGAAAGAAACGGGAAGTACTGCTCATCACCTGCCCATCAATTCCAACAGTGAAAAAATAGTGGTGGCCAGGAATATGCTAAGCACGTGATTTTTTCTCAGCTGCAGGGACAGCGAACTGGGTTGTAATTGAAAGGAAAGATGGCCCAAGTACAGAGATATTTAGGATGAAAACCTACTGCCATAGCTTACGGACCTCAAACGTGTCCAAGGTTCACCTTTCAACAAGACAATGACCTAAGAACACAGCTAAAATAACAAAGCATGGTTACGAAACACTCTGTTGACCATTCTTGGTTGGCCTAAGGGGGTTGGCCAGTGAGCATCTTAGAGAGACTTTAAAATGAATGCCATCTGCAAAAAGAGAAGGCAGAGGATCCCCAAACTCACATGTGAAAAACTTGTTGCATCATTCCCAAGTAGACTCATGCTGTTTTTGCTCAAAAAGGTGCTATTTCAGTGTTCTTTTAATAAATTAGCAAAAGTATCTTACATTTCTGTTTTTTTTTGTTAAGACGGGGTTCAGAGTGTACATTGATGAGCAAAAAAAGAACTAATTTGATCTACCAATGGTTACAATGAAAATGGTATGGCCATGGCGCCCTTTAGACGCTTTGTGAGATTATAACCCGGGTCAGATTAAGGTTGGTTAGGGGACATAATAGTAGGGCACTTCCCAGATTTCTTTCACTAAAGTAAGTTGCAAGCAATAAATATACGCTCCCCCCACCAAACATGAATATATAAGCTTCCCCCAGTAATGAACATATCCAAGCTCCTCAATGCACAATGCACATCCCAGTAACACATATATACACAGCACCACCCCCAGTAACACATATAGACACAGGTCAATCTTGTAACAGTAAATACAACAGCACAACCCCCAGTAACATGTATATACACAGCCCCCCGGCACGTAGAGATATATACACAGCTACCACTCCAGTAACACTTTGATATATACACAGCCTAACCCACCCTATTTAATACATTGATATATACAATCCCTCCAAAAAATTATTTAGATATATACACAGTCCCCACAATTATGCGGATACATAGAATAATGCAACCAGATAAGTGATTATTTGCTTAAGTGTTCTTATTTGTATAGTGTTCAACAAGGAATGGCAGGATTTTTGACAGGCTGATGAATAAGAAGGATGGTTAAAAGAGGCTATGTTTTTTCTGAATGTGAATATACAGACCAAGAGCGAATCTAAGCATTTACATCTACTTCAAAAAAAATTTACTAAGGCATATAAAGATCATGTTCGATTCTTTGGGAAATTGAACCATATTTGAAAAATTCAATTGTTCCAAGACTTAAGATTGGCTGCTCCCAGTGGCCGGACTGAGGATCCCCTTCTCTTTCAAAAAATGGGCGGCAGATCATTATTGAATCCTCTCTTAGATGTTGCAAGCAATACATATAGGGCTCCCACCAATAATGAATATATACAACTTCCCTCAATAATGAAGTATATACATCTTCTCAATACACCAGCGCCCACCCCCCAAACACAAAATTACACGCGCCACCAACCAGGAACACATATTACACAGCGTCACCAATACAATATATCAGGCAATAAGCATATAATAATGCACATACAAATTATGTATATATATACAATAATTGCTATATTTATAAATAAGCCCCCTTATAATACATAGATATATACACAGACCTCCTCCCCATAATACATAGAGATTACAGAATCCCTCCAGGAATACATAAATATATGCAGCCACTATCGGAATACATTGATAATATGCATCCTTAAACAGTTGGAGCAAAATATAGTGGGGATCCCCTCTCTTTTTCAAAAATGTGCGGTGTAGAGTCTTGAATACTCACTAAGATTATGAAAACTGCTCTTGTGAGGAGAAAAAATGTTTGAGTCAAAACGAAAACCTTAAATAAATGTATAGAGGAATGGAAAAAAACAAACTTGACTATACCGAGTTTGAAAGAAATCTTACAACAGACAATACAAAAAATGTGGCCGTTATCAACGAAAGAAAACACTTTCGTTTAAGATAGATACATTGGACTTAAAGAAGAAAGAATTCTTTGAGCTTGGGGGGCAATACATGTGAACTGGAATAACCCCCCCCCCCTGAAATAGTGAATGGAGGGGTTGCAAGTAATAGGGATAGTGTCCCAAACACTTAAGTAATCTGGCAGAGGCAACAATGTGGGAAGGGGTTACTTCCAGATCAATAGGAGCACTTCCAGTCAGACAGCATGGGGACAGCCAAAAACACACAAGGGGCGTTATTTATCTAAGGGCCGTTCAAAGGCGACTTTCTACCGGGGTCTCCGGCTCCAACTTACGAAAACCTGGTTAAATAGATATTATTCATTTTTGAAAAGAGCTTTAAAAAAAGCTCCCAAAATTGGTCCCAACTCCCCTTTTGATGCCTTAACATGGGCAAAAATTCTCTAGTTACAGAACAAATGACAAAGTATGAATTGTGGTATCCATGAAATGAACTTTTAGCTCACGTGGAGAGGAGGGTCAATGGAAAATAAAGAACAGGAACTGTTTACATTTTGAGCCAAAATCTACACTCAACCGGCCACTTTATTAGGTACACCTGTCCAACTGCTCGTTAAAACTTAATTAATCAGCAATCACATGGCGGCAACTCAGTGCATTAGGCATGTAGACATGATCAAGACAATCCCCTGCAGTGCAAACACGAGCATCAATATGGGGGAAGAAAGGTGATTTGAGTGCCTTTGAACGTGGCATGGTTGTTGGGTGCCAGAAGGGCGGTCTGAGTATTATAAAACGGCTGATCTACTGGGATTTACGCACAACCATCTCTAGGGATTACAGAGATGGGTCCGAAAAGAAAAAAATCCAGTGAGCGGCAGTTCTGTGGACGTAAATGCTCTTGATGAGAGGTCAGAGGAGATGGGCAGACTGGTTCAAGCTGATAGAAAGGCAAACAGTGACCTCAAATCGCCACCTGTTACAAACAAGGTAGGCAGAAGAGCGCTCTGAACGCACAGTACGTCGAATTTGAGGCAGATGGGCTACAGCAGCAGAAGACCACCCGGGTGCCACTTCTTTCAGCTAAGAACAGGAAACTGAGGCTACAATTTGCACAAGCTCATCAAAAAATGGACAGTAGAAGATAAGAATGCGCCAAGTCATAAAGCTGGAATCATCTCAGACTGGTTTTTGAACATGACAATGAGTTCATTTACTCAAATGGCCTCCACAGTCACCAGATCTCAATCCAATAGAGCATCTTGGGATGTGGTGGAATGGGAGATTGCATCATGGATGGCAACCGACAAATCTGCGGCAACTGAGTGCCATCCGTCAATATGGACCAAAATCTCTGAGGAATGCTTCCAGCACCGTGGTGAATCTATGCCACGAAGAATTGAGGGTTCTGAAGGCAAAAGGGGGTCCAACCCGTTACTAGCATGGTGTACCTAATAAAGTGGCCAGTGAGTGTATATATATAATTTTTTTTCTTTTACTTACGCTTTCTTTTTCTCTTCCTTTTGACCCCTGTGGCTTTCTGACAGCATGATCATGCTGATAGCATCTTACACTTATGTGTGCACATCTTTTTCGGTTGACACCGCTATCTGTAAAAACTGTATAAATTTCTTGAGAATTCACTTATCCCCTGTAGCATTCATAAATTATCAAGAATTGATTCATACTTTGTGGGTTTATTCATATATATATTGTTCCCTTTTACCTTTTTTTTACTTTTGAATAAATAAATAATGATACATGGTAACATTTGTTGATATCTAATTTAGGGATATATGCGGTCATTAGTTTCTTAAATTCAAACTCTGCTGTAGTGGCTGCACTTGCTCCGTTAATTAACATTGTGCTCAGAGCTCACAGTCCCTCGAATACTAGCTTTTCTTGATTGATTAACGCATCACATGACTTTAACCACACGTACCTTTTGGTACTTCATCTGAGGGATCTGTAACCAATGTGATCGCATGGCGCAGGCGCAGTTTGATTCAAGTCCTCTGAGCGCGCTTAATCAGCATACTTACTGGAAACTGACCACACGTCGACTCAGCTGTACTCTGATCAGGTGAGGTTCGCGTCCCAGGTGGGGGAGCTCCCACCATTTGCACATAAAGATGCCACAGGAACTCTAAGCTCTAATTTCCCCTAATGAAGTTACTGTGAGTGATGGAACGCGTGGGATGGATACGCACACTCCCTGATTATTTTGGTGTTAGCTCTCCTCTCCACAGCCATGCCCACTTTAGATCTTTTTTCTGGTATCTACACTCACCGGCCACTTTATTAGGTACACCATGCTAGTAACGGGTTGGACCCCCCTTTTGCCTTCAGAACTGCCTCAATTCTTCGTGCCATAGATTCGTTCTGTTCAGCCAAGAGGAGGGAAGACCCACAACTTCTTCAAACTGCACATTGCATAGTCTTAAAAGTTGCGGACCATTTTAGAGAAGAAGAGAATAATAGGGTCAGAGGAACATTTCCAGAAAGATGTAAAATAAGAATGCCAGGTATTCTACACTCACCGGCCACTTTATTAGGTACACCATGCTAGTAACGGGTTGGACCCCCTTTTGCCTTCAGAACTGCCTCAATTCTTCGTGGCATAGATTCAACAAGGTGCTGGAAGCATTCCTCTGAGATTTTGGTCCATATTGACATGATGGCATCACATAGTTGCCGCAGATTTGTCGGCTGCACATCCATGATGCGAATCTCCCGTTCCACCACATCCCAAAGATGCTCTATTGGATTGAGATCTGGTGACTGTGGAGGCCATTTGAGTACAGTGAACTCATTGTCATGTTCGAGAAACCAGTCTGAAATGATTCCAGCTTTATGACATGGCGCATTATCCTGCTGAAAGTAGCCATCAGATGTTGGGTACATTGTGGTCATAAAGGGATGGATATGGTCAGCAACAATACTCAGGTAGGCTGTGGCGTTGCAACGATGCTCAATTGGTACTAAGGGGCCCAAAGAGTGGCAAGAAAATATTCCCCACACCATGACACCACCACCACCAGCCTGAACCGTTGATACAAGGCAGGATGGATCCATGCTTTCATGTTGTTGACGCCAAATTCTGACCCTACCATCCGAATGTCGCAGCAGAAATCGAGACTCATCAGACCAGGCAACGTTTTTCCAATCTTCTACTGTCCAATTTCGATGAGCTTGTGCACCGAGTGGCACCCGGTGTGGTCTTCTGCTGCTGTAGCCCATCTGCCTCAAAGTTCGACGTGCTGTGCGTTCAGAGATGCTCTTGTGCCTACCTTGGTTGTAACGGGTGGCGATTTGAGTCACTGTTGCCTTCCGTTGATACAAGGCAGGATGGATCCATGCTTTCATGTTGTTGACGCAAAATTCTGACCCTACCATCCGAATGTCGCAGCAGAAATCGAGACTCATCAGACCAGGCAAGGTTTTTCCAATCTTCTACTGTCTAATTTCGATGAGCTTGTGCAAATTGTAGCCTCAGTTTCCTGTTCTTAGCTGAAAGGAGTGGCACCCAGTGTGGTCTTCTGCTGCTGTAGCCCATCTGCCTCAAAGTTCGACGTACTGTGCGTTCAGAGATGCTCTTCTGCCTACCTTGGTCGTAACGGGTGGCGATTTGAGTCACTGTTGCCTTTCTATCAGCTTGAACCAGTC